>JAGDQP010015260.1:0-14319 GCA_022664845.1 Lepisma saccharinum | reverse complement strand
TATATATATATATATATATATTCTAAAATAGTGATGAAACCGTTTTTTTCTAAAAAAAAATGGATGATTTGTCATGGAATGACCTTCTACATACATACACAGAAAGGAGTTACTTCCAAAGGAGGTACACTTTGAGTTTGAAAATAAGTTTTTGGATGTAATTTCATTGTAACTTTCAACATTTAATCCCACAAAAGTAGCTTAAGGACGCAACTCTGGTTTTGATAATTTGAAATTAACTTTTTTTTTTCAAAACATAAAAATTTTACGAAGAGATACAAAATGCACATAACATTTTAAATAACTTCAATGGCTTTAGAGTAGATGTTAGAAGTTGTCCTTTCATCTAAATAGAATTTCGTAACTCTTCATATAATTTGTAGCCACCATTCGTAATACTTGATTATTTACCTTTGAAATTTTCCATTTAATATTAAATTGTATTAAATGTTTGACAATTGTTCTGGTACACTACACTGTTTAATAATTTCCAAAGGGAAAACCTCAAAAAGTACGATTCTCGAAATAAGTTTTTATACTCAACACAGGTAAGTTCTTGGAAAACGATATAGTTCACACAACACAAAGAAATTGACGCTTGCTACTAAAATCTGTTAACTTGAGTATACTGTTCCCAAATTATAAATATTGCCCCAGAACATTTTCCCACGTTAACCTCGCATCTTTATGGATTTTTCAAACAACCTGAATAATTAAGTATTTATTACTAAACTAGCATTTATAACATACGCACACAAATCGTAGATAGAACAGATTAAGTAAAGTTAGAAAAAGAGTGAATAAGAGAAAAGAAGGAACACTTATCACTGTATCTTTGACTAATGCATTATTACTTGATGAGAGCGAAGTTACTAAATGGTAGGGTATGATAACTTTGCTCCCACTAAGTAATAATATATGTACCTGAGAGCTAATACCAAGTAAGTTACAAATTCTTGTTTTTCAGAAAACAGAAAAAAGTATACTTCCTTTCATATAGAAACTAAATGGACAAACTACATAACAGACTTTATTTATATTATTAAAATGTTTACACCCAGAATCGAGTAACGATTATTTAAGGTCTTTCGAATGCTGTTCTAAACTGCATTAATCACGTTTTGGCCAAAAACGGGCTTTCCCGGTTCCAGGTCTCAGGTACAGATACAGCCAACATTGATTCATTCAAATCAGAATGTCAATGATACAGTGGTACGTGGTTTCTCTTTTCGCATTTTCTTACTCTTTCTCTAACTTTACTTTCACTCCTTTTTCTTTCTACTATTTGGGTGCCTATGTTGCTATGTCTGATAAAGCTGTTCATCATTAATCGGTATTTCTCTCCTCCTCTCACACATATAATAACTTAATGGTGATCTGTTAGTAATAGAAATGATGAAATAGGGACATTGTGCATTGACCAAATTCAACTAAAGGTAGTTGAAAATGCTATCAGAAATTTAAAATCGAAGACGATAGTTGGTTCTGATGGCATACCCTCATATGTAGTTAAGGGATGTGTTGATATATTTAAATATTCCCTATTGATAGCATTTAACTTATCCCTAAAAACATGTACTTTCCCCGACAAATGGAAATCTGCCCTGGTCTGTCCTTTCCCAAAATCTAATAATAGTAGAGACATTAATGACTTCAGGCCAGTTGCAATATTACCAGCTTTTGCAAAAGTATTTGAACAGATCTCATACAAGAGAATTAGTAATCATATTCAACCAGTTATCTCAACTCAGTAGATCTGTGCAACGAGCGGATTTCGAGCGCTCGAAATCCGAAGCCCGAAGCAGTCACGCTCCAACGTGGGAGAACTGGCAAAAAAACACTTCGAGCAACTTCGACCGTGAATAGGTTTCGAGCGCTCGAACTGTTCGATCGGAGTGCCTGCTCAAATTACGTCATCAGATTACATTTTTGTCTTTATCTTCCTGTAACTGGTTAAAGGAGGTTCAGTGTTGCCAACTAACCTAATAATAATAATAGGTTATCTAACAAAAAAAAAACTTTGAACTAGAATAGCCTCTATACGAAACCACGATTTTGACCCACATATACGAGGGTTGGTCAAAATATCTCAAATCCACAACTTTCAACATGTCTTAACAAAACTTTGCACAAGTTAGTAATTTGACAAGATGAAGAACATACAGTACGCCAAAAACTAAAATTTTGACCCATTTATGCGAGGTTTGGTCAAAATATCGCAAATACACAATTTTCGACGTATCTCAACAAAACTCTCCACATCTTCGTAATATGATAAGACGAAGAACACAGAGTACGTCCGAAATAAAAATTTGACTCATATATACGAGGGTTGGTCAAAATATCGCAAATACACAACTTTCAACATATCTCAACAAAACTTCGCACAACTCAGTAATTTCACAAGACGAAGAACATAGAGTACGCCCGAAATTAAAAAATGACCTATATATACGAGGGTTGGTTAAAATATCGCAAATCCACAGTTTTCAACATATCTCAACAAAACTTTGCCCAACTTAGTAATTTAACAAGACGAAGAACATACAGTACGCCCGAAACAAAAAAAATGACCCATATATACGAGGGTTGGACAAAATATCGCAAATTCACAATTTTTAATATATCTCAACAAACTTTGCACAATTTACTAATTTGGCAAGACGAAGAACATAGAATACGCACGAAAACAAAATTTTGAACCATATATATGAGGATTGGTCAAAATATCTCAAATCCACAATTTTCAATATATCTCAATATAACTTTCCACAATTTACTGATTTGATAAAACGAAGAACATAGAGTACGTCCGAAACCAAAATTTTGAACCAAATATACGAGAGTTTATCAAAATATCTCAAATCTCAAAATATCTCAACAACCACATGGGCTTGAGAAAATACGCTACTTTCCACCGTACAAACGAAACAAAAGTGTAAAATGTCTCCCGGTTCTGACGGCGTACGATAACCATCTTAATATTACTATAAATCTTGTTGGTTTGTCTATTTACTTACAGTGATCAAAGAATCCTTGAAAAAACACAATCAACTTTAACAATTTATTTTTTGGGGTCCTTCTCGTGGAAGGACATGTTATTTCTGCACTTTTAACATGCTTAAATTGTGAGCAACTCCTTTGTCACCAAACAAAGCCGGCCGCGTGTTGACAACAGCATGAAGTTTTATACTTTATCACCAGAGGGATATACCATTGCTTGAATAAACATCGGTTTGCCCATATGGACCGACATTGATCAATATAGATATCGGTTAACGACATGGATCGATATAATGCCATGACGAATGTTCTATTTTTAATTTTAATTTATTCATTATGAACAAAAAGGTTTGTAAAAATCGATTTATTCTTTGCAAAATAGTTTTAGAAAATAGGTAAATTAGTGATACCGATAATCGATGTCGATCCCACATCAATCGACGTGGTCTCAAGCCCCCTCTTTCGTCCGCAATTACGATCCGGAACGATATGGGTCCCATAACCGACCATTCTGCATGTGCTACTGGGGTATCAAACATTTGTTGAAATATGATTAAAATCGAACGTACTTTTTAACCAATAACTATTAATCAACGAATTAAAACAAAAATTAACATTCAAAACGTGTTTGTCCTACTAGAGTGAATTTCTAATTTCAACACTTTAGTCTAGGGAATTAAACCCACAAATCTCAGAAATCCCGGGAAAAATTCCGCGAAATTAGATTATTTTTAACAATTACAATATTTTGCGCTGCCACCATCTTCATTTTCTAATTTAAACACTTCAGCCTCGGGATCAAACTCACGGCCCCTTGAAAGCCCCGGATATGAAATTTCACAAAAATCGGATAATTTCTAGAGATTATGACATTTTGCACTACAACCATTTTGGATTTCACATTTTAATATTTTTGGTCTGAAATTTGTAACCAGCGTCCCATGAAAGCCCCAAACATAAATTTTCACGAAAATCAAATGTTTTTTAACAATCAGAATATTTCACGCTCCCTCGATCTTCGATTTGAAAATTCAATATGTTTGGGCTCGGATTCGTAATCAGCGTCTTTCGGAACACTCACTTATGAAATTTTACAAAATCTGATAATTTTTAAGAATTTATCACTTTTCGGGTTGCCGCCCTCTTGGATTTCAAATTTCAACATTTTTGAAACAGGAATCGAACTCAGAGCCCCTTGAAAGACCCAAATATCAAATTTAAGGAAAAATCAAAATATTTTAACAATTATCATATTTTGCGCTGCCGCCATATTTTATTTAAAAATTCAACATTTTTAGGCTCGGATTCGTAATCAGCGTTCTTCGGAAAACCCACATATGGAATTTAACAGAAATCTGATAATTTTGAACATTTTATCACATTCCAAACTGCCGCCATTTTCGGTTTCTCATTGACAACGGAATCGAACGAATATCTGATTTTTAACAATTTTGACATTTCGCAAAATTCAACAATTTTAGTTTCGGAATTGAATTCAGCACCGCTTCAATCCCCCACATATAAAATTTCACAAAAATCTAATGATATTTAACAATAAGATATTTCGCGCTGGCGCCAATTTGGATTTAAAAAGTGTATACTTTTGGCCTCGGTAAGGGACTCAGAGCTCCTTCAAGCCCCCACATATAAAATTTCACGAAAATCTAATGATATTTAACAATATGACATTTCGCGCTGGCGCCATCTTGGATTTCAAAAGTGTATAGTTTGTAATTGGAAATGAACTCAGGGTTCCTTCAACCCCCTCCCCCCACACACACTCTCTCTCTCTCCTCATCAGATTATATTTTACAATGATGATGTTTCGCTCTGCCGCCGTCTTGGATTACCAATTTTAACATTTTTAGGCTCGGAATCGTAGTTAGCGTCCCTTGGAGCTCGCAGAAATGTTGGCGTTAAAGTACCTATCGAATCACGATAATAGTTTTTAGTGCTTAATTAATTATCTGTTGTATCAAAGCTATGAAGTTGAAATTATACCATGATCAGAATAATAGTATCACAGTTGGCAACATTGTGTATTACGTCCTTTACCAAGTTAAACGGAGGGGAAGGGAGAATTTTAGGACTTTCGAGCGCTCGAATGCAGGATTTCGAGCAAAAGTGTTCGGACAAATCTGTTCGAGCAGATTTTGTTCGATCACACTCTGCTCGCTTGAAAACGTATTTTTGTTTCGAGCGCTCGAAATCCGTTCGTTGCACACCTCTACAACTCAGCTAGCACGGTTTTGTTTCTCAGAAATCCACGGTAACAAACTTAGTAGTTGTTACGGACTACATAGCAAATTCTTTGGATGAAGACAAACCAAGTTGATTGACTTTGAGAAAGCATTTGACAGAGTTAATCACAATATACTACTGGAAAAATTAAATCACTATCACTTCTCACCCACTGTGATTAGGCTCTTCTATTCGTATTTAACAAATCGCTAGCAATCAGTTGTCTATAAAGAATACAAATCATATGAATATTTGCACTCTTAGGAGTTCCTCAAGGTTCGAACCTAGGACCTTTATTATTCCTCTTCTTTGTTAATGACCTTCCTGATTATGTGCCTGATAATGAAAAATTATTATTTGCAGATGACTTCAAAATATATACAAAAGTCAACTCTATCGGAGACTGCATAAGACTTCAGCAAAGCATAGATAATATTGCAAACTGGTGTGCTATTAATCAACTTGGAGTCAACATAAGTAAATGTAAAGTATTATCATTTAATAGAAATAAAACCACTCATCAATTTGATTATTCCATTAATAAAATAGTACTAAACAGACCTACTGTAGTTAAGGACCTTGGTGTCAGTTTTGACTCGAAATTGACTTTTAACAAACACGTTACAAATATAACAAATGAAGCCTTGAAGTTACTAGGATTCGTAATTAGGACGGGAAGAGAGTTCAACAATATATCAACATTGGAAAACATTTACTATGCTTATGTTCGCTCCAAGGTAGAATATGATTCTTCTATTTGGAATCCATAACAATTGAAACATTGCCAACAATTAGAGAAAATCCAATCAAAATTTCTTAAATTCCTGACTTTTAAAGAAACTCGCATCTATCCTGCTTATGATAGTTACAATGCAGTCATTAAGAACTTTAATATTCAGAGCTTAGAACCAAGGCGCAACATTGCTGAACTACTTTGTAAAGCTCAACACTATAATTAGGCCATTGCCTGTTGGTGTTGTCACTAAATAAATAAATAATCATTAATAAAAGCGAAATATATACTAAACAGAAGACTTCGAATTTAGCAAAGTACGTAGATATATTACAGTTAAGTCCTCAGTGCAACATAAAACATGATTTTCATGGTATACAATAGCTTTCAACAGTTCGTTGATAAAGAGAAAACGGTAACTAAGTAAAAATGAAAGCGAACTACTTTGTACTCTTATCCAGTTATCCTGCTGAATATCGTATTAGCTTAATTCCTCTAGCCAACCTCTGTAACTGTGTGAGCCAGAGCGCTGGGCCGCAGTTCATGAGGTTGCGGGTTCGAATCCAACCTCGAACATGGATGTTTCTAGATTTTAAAAAATGATTGCATTTATATCGTTATGACGGGCTGAAGTCCATACTTACTAAAAAATGATCCATATAAAATAAAGTTACTAAAGATTTTACCTAATTCCTTCGATATTGGTGCCACAAATTTCGTGACCAGAGTTTACTATCGCTCAATTGTAGTATATTCTTGTCTTCATGATACAGAATTTTAAATTTTAAATACAAAAAATTCAGATTCTTTATAATTTATAAAATTATTTTAAAACATTAAATCATATTACCGTTTATTTGAGCCAAACTGTAACACACTTTCGTCAGCATCCTAAAATTCATATGAGCTTTCGCATTTTGCAGATCATCAGATGAAATCTGAGGCTTCTTTTCCAACCCTCTACTGTGACTGACTTTTGATTTCAAATGAACATCTGGAAGCGATAAAAATTCCTTCAAAGAAGTCATGTAGCTGTTCCAAGATCCCATAAAATGTTTAAGAAATTTTTGAGAAACTGGAAGTTCTGCATTTAACAGAAGACGAACAGAAAAATTGATTGGGAAAATATCATCTTGCTTCTCTTCGCTTTTACGATTTAGTTCTTTCAAAATTACTATCATGTTCCTTGTAAAGTGAATGAATCCAATAGTGAACTTGTTCTTTTCCATAATATCAAGACTAATTCCAGATGTCAGAAGATCAGGACAAAACTTGCATGCTATATCCAAAAGAGCCAGAGAATGTCTATAAGTAGACCCCATTGTGAGTGCCAGGTCAATTATTACCATAGCATTCTCATTGTCACATCCATATGAAACCATGCTGTAAGAGGGAAGATCTGAAAGAAGAAAGAAGAAAACAATAAATCAGTCGTTATACACAGGTTACGTCAAGTGGAGATGCTGTGGCGATTTCAAAATTTGACGAGATAACTAGATTACTTACCTATTTCCCACTAACTGATAATAAACTGACTTATTTAGTCGGTCCTCTTCTACCGTTGGGTGTAGAGGTTTTACATAGAGCTCTCCATTTTAGTCGACCTTTGGCTAAGATTTTTGCAGGAATTCCTGTTGCTGCAATTCTATTGTACTTCTTCCTCTATTTTCCCATCGTTCCTGATTAGTGCTCCTAGGTACTTGAAATGTGTTACTTGTTCTAGTGCTTCACTTGCCAGCTTTATTGTATGGGTTTGCGTTTCTCTTCTTATTATAGCATTTTGTTTTATTTACACTGATTTTCATGTTCCTTTTTCTAATTCCTTTTCCCATAAATTTACGTTCTGTTATAAGTTATTTTCCGTTGAAGCCATTAGGACTAAGTCACCTGCAAATACCAGTTCTGATACTTTTACACGTTTCATGAGTCAGTTTCCTATAGTAATAGGTTTTGTATATTTTGGGGCTGTTTTCATGAGGTTATCCATTAGAATTATGAATAACAAGGGGCTCAGTATACAACCTTGTCTTACTCCTGCTGTTGTGTAGAACTCATCACTTCTTGTGTTGCCTGTCCGTACGTAATTTTTACAGTCTTCTATAGAAACTCTGTATTGCATGTATTAGGTTGTCCTTAACCTTAATTTTCTGCAGAATTTCCCATATTGCGTTCCACGGTACCCTGTCGAAGGCTTTCTTCAGGTCAATAAAACAAAGATGAACCGCTTTATTATATTCGACAGCCTTTTCTGCTATTTGTCTCAGGGTAAATATTGCGTCTTGAGTGCTGCGGTTTGGCCTAAAGCCGCATTGCTTTTCTTCAAGTTGATGTTCGACTTCCTGTCTCAATCTGTTTTCCAAGATTCTTGCATATATTTTTTCCGGGTATGCTTAGCAATGATATGCCTCTATGGTTATGGCAGTCTGTTGTCGCCTTTTTATATAGGGGAATGATCACAGCTACTCTCCAATCCGTAGGGGTTCTCTTGTATTTCCATGCCAGTCTGATTATGTGTAGTAGTAACTTGTTACCAGCTTCTCCCATGTACTTGACCATTTCAGGTGTTACTTTATTTTGTCCTGCTGCTTTTCCAATTTTCATCTTCCTTATAGCTTATTTTAGTTCTTCCTCTGTAATGTCGCCTTCCCCGTCTCCCAATTCTAGGTTTAGGTCTTGTGCTCTGGGCCGTCTTCGTTATGTGGGTTTGAGTTGTTCCCTTCTAATAGCTCAGTGAAATATTCCTTTCATCTGTTTCCTTCGTTAGTGGTTTTCCATCTCTGCTTTGATGAGTTTTAATAGGCATTCTTTATTGCTCCGCAAACTTTTTTATATTCTGTAGAACAGTTTTGTGTTTTCTGTGCTATTGGTTTCCATAATGTTACCAAATTCCTCCCACGATTTTTTCTTCCTGTTGTCAGGTAAGTTTGCCATGCTTCTTCATTCTTTAATACTTGTTCTTTAACTTCTGTGCTCCACGGTGCAGTTTTCTTCTTCCATGTTCCTATTTTGTGTTTGCCACACACTTCTTCTGCTGAATTCAGTATTACTTGTTTGTAATTTTCCCAGCTTTCTTCTAAATTGTTGGTTTCCCTCTTTTCTTTTTCTATTGCTTCTGATTTCTCCTGAACTTTTTGTATATTTTTTTCTTGATAGCCTTTCTCTTTCAGCTTATAGCTTCTGTAGGTTTCCATTGCAGGTTTTTTTCTTTGCTGTTCTCTCCGTTTTTGCAGCTTCTGTGATGATCTCCATTGTGAGCAAGTAGTGGTCACTACCAATTTTGGGTTCTCTTCTAACTCTTGCATCCCTTACATACTTAATTTGATCTTCATTTACGATTATATAATCAATGATTGACTTTTCGTTTCTAGATGGCTCCACTCTCGTATACTTTTGTATTTCTTTATGCGCAAATTTTGTATTTATGACGACTAGGTTGTTGGCAATGCAGATGTTTAACAATCTCTCTCCATTATCCGAGCGTGCTTTATCCCCGTGTTTACCAATAGCAGCTCCAACTTCTTCCACGTTATTTCCCACTCTTGCATTTAGATCTCCAAGAATAATAGTGCTGTCTGTGGTGGTGTCATCTAACGTGTTTTGCAATTCTTCATAAAACTTTTGTTTATTTTCGGACGTTTCGTTTTCGTTGGGCTCATAAGCTGTTACCATATTTACTATTTTCTTGTTCTTTTACGCTGACTACCATACTCGTAATTCTTTCATTTACAGTCTTCCAGTCTATGAGATCTGTTGCGTTTTTTTATGTATGACGCAGCCTACTCCTGCTCCAGCTCTCTCGTTCTTTGGTACTCCACTGTAGAGTAACATAAACCCATCTTCGAGCATCTCGGAACCCTTCCCTTTCTTCTTAGTTTTTGTAATGGCCAAATACTTTACTTTTGTACTTTTTCATTTCGTGTACGAGTTCTTTTTCATTTAGACTTCTTATATTCCAAGTCCCATACACCGTAGTCTGCTTTCCTCGCCAGTTCGTCGTCAGCTGTTTCTATCCGGCTCTTGCTCTATCTCTACTTTTAATGTTGCACATTTTTCCGGTGTAGGGGTCTTGGCCCTACGCCCAACCTGGAGAACCAGGTGATTTTTCTGTTCTTCCCTTAGCCTCTGTAGATCCCTCTACTCCTCTGCGAGTCAACAGGAGCTGGTTTTGGTCCGCCCTGGGAAATTCCCGGTTCCCATTATATCTTGATGGACGTTCCCCGATCCGCCACCTGGGGAGGCGCATGATGGGAGTCCAGCAACTCCTCCAGGCTGATAATAAACACTACTATTAAATATGCATCTGTCTCCACATTTCTACATTTTCACTAAAGATATAGCATCCAATTCACATGTATCGCAGCATCATTATATGTAATGTACTGTTCACTACAAGAGTAGTATAGCACCTAAAGCAATCTCCTTTCAGCTCCCTTTTGGTAACTGCAATTTAAACATGTTCCCAGCTTCTTCACCAGAACAGTATTTTCAATACTTGAAGTAAATCCCCATAGTTCATCATTTCTATCCTTTGGCTAGTTGTCAACAAACTTGAAATAAAAGTCCGTTTTCTATTCATATTTGAAATCAAGTTCACAAAACACACATCCTTATACACAAATGTAAAAAATAATTAACATTGAAGTATTACATGGCGTCTTTCCATAAGCGAGAAAAATGAAGAAAAAGGTTGATATTGGTCTGGCTCGATCTGCAACAGTTTACAATTAAAAACTAGAAAGAGTAATGTCATATTTGGAGAAAATTACGGAGAGCAAGAAAACAAATATATAGAAAAAAGAAAAAAGTTAGCAGGAAGTAACAAAACTCCCCGAATGACAAGTTAAAAAATGGGGAAATCTTTCATTAATAATGTAAACTTTATGTATGTGATAAAATAAGACAGGAAAGTGTATTTGTGTGTACAGAACGTGATACCAAAATAAGTAATTCACATAAAATGAAAGTAGCTAGCTTTCGTCGATATGTCATGATTATATACAGTTTGTCCTTGAAATAATGGGACGAACGGGAGGTGATTATTCACATCAAAATAAGAAAAAAGTTCCTTCAAAGAAGTTCCTAACTCTTCTTAGTTTCGGAGTTGCAGGTGCTCAAAGTTACGACGGCACAGTCACAAAACACGTCATATCTCGAAGAGTAATGGCGTAAGCGGGGTCGGCCTAGCAAATTACACTCAAAGTAGTACCCGATATATATACTTAAGTTATGTTTATGATTGGCGAATGAAGATGAAGGGGATTTCTAGTTTGCCTTATTAAACCATTTAATTCCTTGACAATAAAATTCATGTACTGAGAAACCTGTCTACGCGGCACTTCCTCAATCATAAGCACTGCTTAAATAGATTAATCGAGTACTACGAGTGTGATTTGCTAAGCCGACACTCCTTACGTCATTATGTGTCGAGATATGACGTCATTTGTAACGATGCCCCGTCACTGTGAGCGTATGTAGCTCCGAAACTACGCATTATTTGAACATCTTCAAAGAAAGTTTTTCCTTGTTTTCATGTAAATAATCACCTACCGAAGTTTGCACTATTATTTCAGGGACATCCTGTATATGGATGAACTTCCTATTATATGCCAAGACCACACCTTTGGCAAAAGCTTACCGTCATTGTATTTGTGTATTTATTGTTTGTGAACCTGCTGATATGTCTTTCAATCGTAAATAGCTTTTTTTCCTTTACTTTATCTTTATCATTTTTATATACGCCTTCACATTACACTTACAAACAAGATGCCCATAAAGTCTGTCCTCCACTATCCGTGTTTCCGGAAGGAATGCAAATATGAAATACATGCCGAAACACGTATTTTAAAATTTTAAATTATAAGAGGAAAGGGGAATAGAGTAATATAACGTTTGCTCGTAATATAATGTATAAGGTCTTGATGATAGAAACAAATTGGAGCAACTCCGGGTTCGATATGTTGCCCCTATTCAAATTGACGGGGGGTTAAAGTTTGAAAATGATTATTTAATTATTATTTTTTGCTCAGGTTAAAAGAGTCAAACAGAAGCGTACTAGATGGTCAGAGGTGGACTTCCTTTTTATAGCTAAAATAGTCACCTTCTCAAACTAATGAAATACAGACGATGGGGACGCTGGAAACTTTCGGGTCCTAATGCAATAAAAAGATACCACATAGAATAGCAAAGTAACTTTGCTAGAGGAGCATTTTGTCACCTTGAACGCATCTGTTCAACTCTTACAGCCTGCACAAGAAAAAAAAAGTTAAAAAATAGTAATTTTCGAACTCTAACCCCAGGCCAAATTGAACATGGTCAACATATCGATTCCGGAGCTGCTTCAAACTTTCCTTATATCAATATCTTTAACGATACATAATTCAACACATATTTCGATCTGAATTTTACTTAGTTGGCTCCCCACGAACGGTCAAAGGAGGAATACGTCTTTTGGTTTCTCTCATATTTCCGGACGTTTCCGAAATACAGAGGATGAGAACGAACTTTATGGACATACATAAAGGGCTACAGCTTTTCATTTTTCCAGATTCGCAGATTCAATCAAGGAAAACTCAAAGATTGAAGAAATGAGCAAAGAAAATTTCGATTTGATTTCTAATAAGCAGATCTGGAAGGTAGAATTGCGTTCCTAAGAAGTTAGTTAGTGTTTTTTCAACGAATAAGACATATCATACACACTGAAATAGTTTATCCATTTGTAATATACTACTCAATAAATGACATAGCCGAACTGATAACTTGTTTTACGGAACTTTTCGATTTTACTTCTGACTACGGAAATATACACATAAATACTCAGCATAAGAATGTACAGTCAGAAAAACAGAAAATATACAGAGAGAGGTGAAGATTACATTTATGTCCTTCAAGCATTTTTGGTTCAGGCCGGGGTATGGTAAGGTATGGTGTGCTATGGTAAGGATTTGGGGTAGAAACCGATTACAACCTACTTTCAAGGTACCAATTACCATCCCGGCATTATCATGTTGTGACTGAGGGAACCCCCTAAAAAAATACGACCACTGATTTTGAATCCAGGTCCTTTGGAATGAGAATCAAACGTTCTACAAACTATGGCCGATCCGTAAGATACTAAGAAAAAAGAAAAAGAAAAAGAAAGAGAAAGACACACTTACTTAGCAAAGTAACAGAAAATGATACACGAGAACGGAAAATCTAAACTCTCTTACTGTTCTAATCGATTTCAACATTTCATTACGTCATTGGATTGTACATACTTGTGATCGGACGACCAGCTTCTTCAGTAGTAGGAACTTTAGTTTGAGCCAAAAAAGTTTCCACAATACTAGTCAAGGACGTTGAATACATTCCTTTAGCCGCAACTTGTTTTAAGGACTGCAATAAAAGTAAACAAATGTATTAATTAATTATGAACTGTACTTGCGAATAATCAGCCTCAAAATCATTAACCATTACTATCACATCTCCCACCTAAAGAAGAGTATCTTCAATATTATACAAATTATTTTATAACACTCTTAATAATTTTAATTCCAATTTTCTTCCGTAAACTCTATCACTCTATTTATTAAATTTTGTCTGACAAGTAGTTCACACATTCATTACAATTCTGTGGAAAGACTAAAAATTTGTTCATCAGCATTGCTTTTCTAAACACTTCTGTCACTTGAGGCCGCGGTGTATCAGTTGGTAGAGAGCTCACCTCTGGTGCTGGTGGACAAATACCGTACGTGGGTTCTTCTCTCGGGGTACTCCCGTTTCCTCCCACTTGCTTCATTTCACCAATTCATCCCATCATCATCATCAGAGTTGGGAAAAACATGTTTGTTTCTTTTTAATTTAAAAAACAAAATATATGTTTAAAACATGTTTTTAATTTAAAAAACAAAACGTATGTTTAAAACATGTTGTTTTTTGTTTTAAACATGTTTTGTAGACTACGAAAAACATGTGTTTAGGACATTTAAAACGTTTTAAACAATTTCTTAAAAATAAAAAAAAAATGGTAGGGGTTATGATAGGTACCTGCAGTAGCCTCTATCTATATCACCAAATTTGATGAATTCATTACAATTCAATGACAAAGCTATTATTATATAAAAGGTGAAAAGGTAAAGGTGTACCCGCTGCATGGAGGATGTGGAAGTAGCACTCCACATATTCTCGACCAACGGCACGAAGTGAGGTCATGTAGTCAGTCTCACGCTCGGCTGCCTTTAGCTCCCAAAGTGCCCAGGAATACAAAGGACACTGTGGTACTCAATTTGATAGGAGGCTGAGTAATACCACCTCAGAGCGCCAGGCATGGGAACACTGAAGGAAAATTCTCCAGTGACCTGGCC
>JAGDQP010015259.1:0-43193 GCA_022664845.1 Lepisma saccharinum | reverse complement strand
TGCATTGGTTCTATTCTCTTTCCTGGTAACAAATGAAGAAACAAAAATTAAAAGCTGTTCACTTGTTTGTGTTCTTTTTCTTTCACATTATTTAAAACAAAATCACTAATGCTCAACTGGTTAGTATCACTTATCTTTTTCTGCAAACGATTTAAGAAACAAAAATAAATCTTATTCACTTGGTTGTATCACTTGTCTTTTTTCTGGAGATTATGTAATAGCACAATAAATATTGTTCAATTGTTTGTATCACTGCCCTAAACCATATCCGTAGTGCTCCATTGTTTGTATTAGTCGACTTTTTTCCTGGAAAAGGTTTAAGCAGAAACAAAAAATGCTGTTCAATTGTGTGTATCACAGCCCTAAACCAAATCACATATGCTCAATCGTTTTGTATCGGTCCTCTTTTGTATTACGGCAGTGTTTCTATTATTTCTTCTGCAAAATAGTTAAGAACATCAAGAGAACAGATGAATAGTTAGTATCACTTGTCTGGCAGCATTGGTTATATTCTGTTTCTTGGAAACAAATGAAGAAACAACAATTAAAAGCTGTTCACCTGTTTGTGTTATTTTTCTTTCACATTATTTAAAACAAAATCACTAATGCTCAATTATTAGTATCACTTATCTTTTTCTGCAAACGAATTAAAAAAAACAAAAATAAATGCTGCTCACTTGTTTGTACCACTTGTCTTTTTCCTGGAGATTATATAATAGCAAAAAAGATATATTGTTCAAATGTTTGTATCACTGGTTTGAGTCTGTACATACTTTGAGAAAAACCTGAATAATGGGTGTCTTACCTCCATCAATATATTGTTTTTTATTTCACTTTAATTATAAGCAACAGCAATACCAACCATGCATTCAGTCTTTAGTCCATAACACAGTGTATATTCTATCTACGTATTCAAAAATTGTGACAATATCCTCATAAGTTTTCATGAAATTGCGATGCGTAAGTTCAGTATCTTCATGTGTCTCTATGAACATCTCGTAAATGTCATTACAAATATAACAATATATCAAGGTTTCCTGCACAATCTCTTTGCAGGATTCCATGGATATGATCATGCAGTGGTATGAGTCCAAATCGACGGGGATATGGGTAAAACATCCTATACAGGTAAGTGCAATAGATGCCTTTAAATACTTTATACTGTTTAAAATGAATTCCGCAGTAACTGCAGCGCTGGAACATTCACAGAAGGCCATGTTCACCGTCAACCATGTCAAAAACAAGTACTCAAAGCTTTTATTCGATGTTACGACCACTCGGATAATGCGTTGGCACACATAAGAAACCTAGACACTAAGGTGTAATTAGAACAATAAACCCTAATGAATATCTTGCTTATACAAAAGTGATGTAGCTTGCTTATACTGTTGCATTATGTAATAGTCTCGTTGACCGTGTTGTGGCAAAGCAAGCAAGAAATAAATGCATGTAGTTGTTATTAGTTGTTAACCGTTGGCTTTATTACTTGTTTTCACTTGTCATATTATGGGCAAAGAAACCTATATAGTTTACATTTATTGCTGATCAGTAGTTAGCAAGAGGGATACAACTAATGTGTATAAATATAGTAGCAGTTGACCTTTCTATCTGTACTAAAGACTCCTATACACTATAATGCAGAGGAAACTGTAAAAGAATTCCTGTGTTATAGATAAGTAAAGATTTCCCTCTCTTTAGAATGAAACATGTCTCGTAATGGTAATATACATTAAGTGAAGTCCAATACAAAACATATCAGTAACTGCCAATACAAACAACGTCATTCTCTTCCGTTTGATGTCAACGACAAATCTTTAAAGACATGTATCAAACGTTGTTACGTCTTCTGCTTTGTAGTCATGTACAACTTAGCTCGTTGAATATTTACGTGTGTCCTACGTTTCACAAAAAATATTTGTAACAATACTGCATAGCTCCCTTGTTTTACAATAACAGAACTCAACACTATTTCCAGTACTCTGACGTTTTAAGTTCTCCTATAAGCTTCACATTAATATATTTCCACATTTTGCTATTGCGAATAAGTACTAGCAATTGGTTCCTATATTTCGTTATTAATTAAAAAGTTTAATCCCTAGGATTCCTTTGGAAGCAACAGCAATGCAGTCATGTCGTTTATACATTGTTTGCGCTCCTCCTGAGTACGAATATGGTATAGTCATACGGTCCATCATAAGAAATAGCTAACAGTTCAAGTTCTTGCTGACCTGTATGAGTTTCCCCTTAGCAGTTTACATATGGTAGATCCAAATGTTTCCTTATAAGAAATAGCAACGAGTTCAACTTGTCTCTATCTTGTGTGCACGTGCAACCGCTCGGACAGGGTTCACATACATTTCGCAAATAAGTAAATAAGCAAAAAACATTCACTGCTCTACAACGAACTTACATTCACTGCTCTACAACAATATGATATCTATCTATCCACGAAAAACAATAAGAAGCTGATTGGAAATTGTTCTATTACATATCAACAGCAGGACTTTATTCCATGAAGCAACAAAGACATTCGTCTTCCCAGTAGTTCTTATTAGTTAAACTTCTATTTCCTTGTTTTTTAAAATCTATTTTCTAAATTGTAGTCAAACATACAAAAAATCAAGCGAACAGTATATTCAAGCCATCACATGTAGCCGTGTATTTATTGTACAAAAATGGGTAGCACAACTCTCGGCTTGTTTCGTTATTCTACAGGTTAAACCAACAAGCCCTTCTCACCAAGAAACAGTTGATCTAGGGTCTTGGTACACACATCCATCCAGAAACGAATTAATAACTTTCGGCCTTTTTTGTTTTTGCTACAGCATCTTCGTACAATGAGATGTATGTATCTACGTATGATCGTTCGAATTCCTTGTCATTCATGCGTTTTTACCTCTTTAAAATATAAAGTGTATTTGTGTGTATGTTCATTAAATACAAATCTTTAATGCAGCAAATATATTCTAAAAACGTTTAATTTAACCACTGGCTGTATGTGCCATCCGTATAAAAAAGAACACCGGTATCGTCATGTGCTGGCTAGAAAACCTGTCATTGTTATTGTGTACTATTTTTTACAAAAGTGCTATTCGCTTCCCTGCTCGACCAATTACAAATCTATATGCGTGATTAATTACCAAATGCTAAATCCATATTTGTGCTTATTATAATAAAATCCATGTCCTGCCAATCACAAATCTATATGCGTGATTAATTACCAAATGCTAAATCCATATCTGTGTTTATTATAATAAAATTCCATGTCCTGCCAATCACAAATCTATAGGCGTGATTAATTACCAATGCTAAATCCATATTTGTGCTTATTATAATAAAATTCCATGTCCTGCCAATCACAAATCTATAGGTGTGATTAATTACCAAATGCTAGATACACATCTGTGCTTATTATAATAAAATTCCATCTCCTGCCAATCATATGACCAGATTTAAATTCTTATCTGTTTGTCAAATCGAGTATTAACTATCCATATACGTGGTACAATATTACTCTATGCATCTGCCTGTGTATTAGACACCTGACCTATCATTAGCTCATATCTCTGACATTTATTTTGAATATGTAAATACGGAAATGTTCAGTATTGCTGGCTATTAGTGTGTTCAATTGTTTATTCTACCATTACATAGGTGGAGTATTGTGACCAATCAGGTATGTCGTTGAACAAGCGAATGCTGTCGTAGCTTTAGTACAGATACATAAATCTATTGCCATTGCACAACGCTGGTAATGTCCACTTGTTCATCTACAGAATGATTAATATTCGTAATTTACCTTGGAACTTTTAATTACCCTAATTCAAAGGTACCATTCTCAACGTTGGGATGCTCATGCAGTGTAAACTGTAATTAACCACATTGCCAATATGTCCGCTGTTATTTCCCCATTTTGCACTGTACGGAGATCCCTTGCTTACACCTAAACCTGCAGTGAAAAGCACAATACCAATACTCAAGCATGCTATACCTTGTAACGTATATGACCCATCTACAATGATCCTTCACCATGTTGGACACATGTAACCAGAACGACAAATACGGCCATATTCCCTTAAGGACGCTTTATTTTTTATTTCTATATACATTCTCGCTTGACATTTTACAATTACTTCGTAAACACGAAAGATATAACCATAGGCTTATTCATTTCCCTTGTGTCAGTTTCCTATAGCCGACTTGTGAGCTTTTAGCAGGGGTTGCCAGCTGACAGTACGCCTAAGAACGTTTATTCTTAGTTATTCAAATATCCATGCTTTCAGTGTTGGCGTCGGTTCATCAACAAGAAAGATACATCCATTGTCTTTCATGCACATTTTAATGTTTGGTGAACAGCTTGGGACGTTTAGCTACGAAGGTTGGACACCGCGCAGTATGATCGAACACGTTTCTCTACATTTGTGTTTTAGTATTCCTATTAGGCTGGTAAGAAATAAGATTACGCTCCATTCTACAGTCATCCCTTTAACAAGGATTTTATTTTCCGGTAGTGTACATGTCAAATTACGTTATAAGCGTTGTCCTATATTCTGATGACTGTGATCACCTTTTCTATAAAGTTGACATTAGTTATCTACTCGCTCAACCATTGCTACAGCATTCCCCCGCATAATAGCGTATTCAGGAATTTTCAGCATTGACAGCCAGAGGGTGCTACAACCATCAAAATTTTATTCATACAGCGAATAAATATTATAGCCAATACTATTTTATATTGGTCAACTGCCATTCACAATTCCGGAAATTGTAACAATTTATCTAAAGACCCATGACCCGTCAGGTACTGTTTAACTAATTATTATTTTATATTTGTAGCGTGGTCAACGTTTAACGACCATTCACAATCCTATGAGTACACCAGCCAATTCCGTACGACCACTAACGTTGGTACTTGTTAACACTTAGTATGCTATTCTTATAGAGCTAATAATATTCAACAAGTTTATTCCATTAAAAGTATTATCCCTCTGCGTAAACTATACTGCTTGTACAACGCCCCCAGTCTACCTTTAGCAAAGCCGATAAATGAGCTGCACCTACCTAATACAGACATACACTGTTCATGTTCCTAGTTGCAATTCTAATTACCTTCCAGTAACGTAATCCCCACCATCAAAAAGATTCCCAGTTCAATGCATGCACAAAAATGTTCAACAACACATGGCTACATACCCCCGGGGGACTGGCAAGCATCTTGCATATACACACGATCGCGTTGCTTGACTGCAATGCCATGAACAGCCTAAGATCCTCCAGCCAGAACGTACCAACGAACGAAGGCGGAAATTGACGATCTTGACCGAAATTAATATACAATATATCACTCCCACACACATTATCCCTTCTCTTAACATGTCCGCTCAACAATATATATTTAGTTTCTTCCTTTTCGGGTAACATACTTTCATGAACATCATTCATCTTATTCAGGCTTCAATACCTGCTCTGACACATCCCTTGTCACTGGACAGACTGTTACGACCCCTTTATTCTTCAGCCTTAAAGTAACCGGCACATCTCCCATTCTTTATCTTTTTCTTTTTAGAAAAACTGTCAACTTTAGTCTTCTTGGAAAATGACAAACGACTGCGCTTCCCCCACTACATAACACAGTCCTTCACGAAACCATCCATCACCGTATTATCCGTCAGCGCTGTCAAAACTGATGAGATAAGCCGATTAAAACGTCACGCAGGATCATTCATCATCTCCCAATGAATAGATTGCATTTAAGTCTCCCATTCAACCAAAGATCAAAGGAAACGCCGGTATGGGAAGTGTACAGTGCACTACTACTCTGTTACCAACATATTTTATTCACCCTGCTTCAACGAGCGGGCAAATCAGCTAGTGACATATATATTTAATAATAATTGTCATTAAATTAGTTAAATAATGGCATTTAGGGTTTAAGTGAGTAAGCTCGATCGCAGGTCCGATTCCGAACAAAAAGTCCGAGTCCGATTTCGAACGGTTCGACAAAATGGTCCGCGGATTCGAACTTTTTAGAAGTCCGAAGTCCGGACATCAAAAAGTCCAAATTAGAACAAGCCTAGTATTTTGATAGGTACGGATTATTTCCTATTGTACCATACCATATACGATTTCTAAAACGAAACTGTATATTTTATACTTGGAATAATACAAGTATATGATGTGATTTCTTCACAATTTCGTGGAATTTTTTAAATATATATTTAGCATATCACGCATCAGGATATTCGCTACATTTATTTTTATCTAAATTTTTCGATTATAATGTTAACGATATGATTTATTCGTTTGAGGAGTGTGTTATAATAATATATATATACTGCATTTAATCTTTTCATTTACTCGTATGTATATAAAAATAATATTGCTATTACTAGTATAGAGCAAATAAATTCAAAATTGGTGGGGGAGGTGTAGTTACACACACAGAACAACACGATCGTAAGAAGTTTACAGTGAAAGATACAAATACAGTAGAAGTCCGATAGTCCGACACGTTCGGGACCGGCCCGGTGACGGATTACCGAAAATGTCGCACTGTACCTCTTACTACTGGTATAGGCTAATCCGTCCAGCGAAAACAATGAACTGAACCTGTGTGGTGACAGCCGAGTAAAGTCCGAACGCTTCCGAACAATGCTGATTGCGTCTAACAGTAGCAGACGCGTAGTGGACACTTCCGAGTGGTTCCGAACCGCGCCAAGCGCTTTCAACTGTCGTTCAGAAGCGTAGGAAAAAAATTTAAAAAAACTGGGATGGTGCCGGAAATCGGGCATTTCGGACTGTTGGATGCCGGTCTATCGGACTTCTACTGTAATATAATTTATAAAAAGGTTAATAGTAATTTAAAACCATACAGAAAAAGAAGAATGATGATCTAGAATACGCTCCTAAAAGGTGTTTATTGTACTCCAGAAAATAAAAAATAGCTATCAAACATGCTTCAAAATGAAAAAGGTATCATTTTTAAGGTCTATTATTTTATCCGTCAATGTGTTGTTAGTAGTATCGGAGAAGAAATATATTATAGGAAAGTTTAAAAGATGAAAATAATAAAATTACGGTAACAATAACTGAAGGGTTAGAATTAAAAACAGGTAAGTCTGTTTTCTGGTGTAATCGAGTTAGTGGCTTTGTTCGTTTCAGGATAAAGAAAGGATCCTTGTAGAGGACGAAATAGGGATGGCCAAACGGATCCGGATTTCAACTGTTGCTGTGACGAAGTTTAAAGGTATGCAAGTGTAACAAAATTTATATTTATTACTACTATTTGGGATTCAATGACTGTCTTGTCTGGCGGCACTTCCCTCACTTCAGAAATCCGAATGAGAGTTTCAGATATCCGGATCCAGACTCAAATTTCAATATTTGAATCCGGTTTTTGAACATGGAGTCGTATTACGTAAGCACAATTTTAGACTCCTTCCCCCTTCGTAAGCAAGATTAAGCAGATTTCCTATTCCTAATACATAAATGTCCAGCAAAAATAAATAAAGGTTGAACCACCTCTCATGGATAGTGACGCAGTATGTGAACGACCTCTATCTGGATCCGCGTTTCAGATTGGAGTTTCGAATATCCGCATCCTGATCAAGTATCGAAAATGTGGCTCTTGACCCGAGTTTCGGATGTCCGGATCCAGATCCGATTTTGATATCTGGATCCAGGTTTCGGATATTCGGAGCATATAAGATTCGGATCTGGCTATCTCTAGTATGAAATGGGGAAGATGGAGGTTGATCAAGAGTTATTTGCACTCAGTTTTGTTTTACTGTGTAAATACCGGGATTTCTGGATTAAATTTTAGTTTTCCTGGTATTTGAAGCACGTTGACTTACCTACTTTCCCCTCCTGATCCTTCAATAAATGAATGGATATTCTTCACAACTAAAGTATTAGGGTACTTTGTATGAGTATGTGTGAGTAACGGTCACTGGCGAGAGATTATATTCTCCGTAAACCTGTATAAATGATTTAAGTATTAATTTTTAATGTCTAATAACGTCATCGGAGATTTCCCGTCCGCAAGTTGATTGTGCAATACCGGTAGTACATTAACGTAATTCCCGAATCAGATGTTGAATTTGAATTTATTTTACGGCCTTTAGGCAACTTTGGCACAATCCGATGAATCTCATGTTGATTGCGCAACTTTGACGTCATGCCGGATGTTGATTGCGCAATACGGGATGCTATTGACATCATGGGATTTTCCACATGTTCCTCTGCTACGTTCCGATCGGAAGTTGACATTATTTTCTGCTATTAAAATTAGTATTATACATATCAAAGTATGATCAAAAGACATCCTTCTACTGCTGCGGCCGACTTAGAATGTTTCCTTGTACGATTTCATTCAGATTCACTTATCGTTCATTTTCTTGAGTATTGGATTAAACTGCACCCACAATTACGAAGAAGTAATTCATGGTTGCAGCTGTTCCTGCTGAAGACCTTTTAAAATTGAACCTAAGTGATTCTAAATATACATGTTCCGAATAGATATTGATTTGGAACGCGATCAGCCTTAAGGTTCTTGAAATTGTGTGACCTTCAGGTATTGGGTTTCCATCTGAATTATATCGTTGAAATACCGACTTACTTATGGTGCTGCGTGCGTTGGAAAATCACTGTGCTAGGAGACCGTAACAACGATTCCTTTTCCATGTTTACATGAACGATGTTATAGAAATTCTTCTGTCGAACGTAGTTCTCCGTAAATAAGCAGTACCATGTTGACAATCTACTTGCACAATGATGTGTACGTGAGTACCAGTTAAAGACTTCGTAGGAATTGAAATGTTGGAAAAAAAAGTTTCCTGCGGCTATGAATGTCGGACAGGAGTGGAACGGACAAACAGATAATTGAGTAATCAAGTGTTGTAAAGAAACTATTGGAAGATTAGAAAACAGCAACACTGGAAAAAAGCTGCGAGAGCTTAAAAAGTAGATGAACTGCTTAAAGCGTAAAAGAAAAACGTAGCACACAAGCTACTATGTTAACGTGAAGAAATATTCTTGTGGTAGATCCAAGCCAATCTTTAATGTGATCTCTCGTGTCCTTTACAAGCTATCTTCTAAGCTTTTAGAACTACAATAATTAATGGCAAAAAGATACCTTCTTTACTAATACTGATGTCTAATAGTGACTACTGTGTTCGTATAAAGTTTGATAAAATAATTTTGGATCTCTTTGTGATATTCATATCACAGATTTTTATTTTCAACATATTTTGTGAATTCCTCTTTTCTACTTCAGTATGAAAAAATTGTGAAAGAACTTGAAAAACAATGAATGAATACGTTGAAATGTTAGCGTAGAAAAGTATATACAAATTGGTCGCTGTTGTGATCTAGATTCGAACCTGGATGTCCCACTTACCGACTGTGTATATGGTGCATTCCTCGCGTCTCATATAAACTGGCAACTCACTGCTGGTGTCAAGATCAAGGCACTTCACCACATTTGGAGATTTTTATTGAAGAATCACTGTAAATTGTTCTGCGAGGAAAAATAAGATGTATCGTAGCTAACATTCAATACTTTCGTAGATAACATCGACATATGTAATAAAAATCTCCACATGTAGCAGAGTGCCTTGATTTCGACACTAGCAGAGAGTTAATTGAGGCGCGAGGAATGCTCTATACACACAAAAAAATTTGGCGTTGTGGTAGTCTAATCATTGATATATCCAGCCAGATACTAGGAGATCAGGTTAGAGTCAAGGTCAAGGTCTGTTATCCTTATATCTGGTGTAGTAAAAAGTAATCCATTATTTTTGCATGACATTGAAGGCTTGACTTACCATAGTTAGAATGATCCGATTTAGGTCACATATGCGCCGTTTTGTTCCATAACATGTTGCCATTTGGAAGGTAATATCATGATGCCTCTCGCATAGAAGCCCTTGTCCCTATTGGCAAAAAATTGAGACAGTCGATTTTCACAAGCTTCTCTTGAAGCGAAATTTTCACCAGCAAACGTGTTCGCCATGGACAGGAACAGATGGTAATCACTCGGTGCCAGGTCCGGACTACAAGGTGGATGCATAAGAACCTCCCAACCAAGCTCCCGGAGCTTCTGGCGAGTCACTATCGATGTGTGTGGCCTGGCGTTGTCCTGGTGCCTCTCCTATTGACCAAAGCTGGGCGATTGCTGCCTTCAGACGGTCCAATTGTTGACAGTATAGTTCCGAGTTAAGGGTTTGGCCGTAGGGGAGCAGCTCATAGTAGATAATTCCCTGCCAATACTACCAAACACACAGCAAAACCTTCCTGGCTTGGGCACCGTTTGCGCCGGCGCACCGCGCTTCGACCATGACCGTTTTCGCGTGACGTTGTCGTAAGTGATCCACTTTTCATCACAAGTCACCAACCGCTTCAGAAATGGGTCGCTTTTGTTGCGATTCGCAGATGGAAATTCGGTCCATGAGTTTTTTTTTGCGTTAACTCGTGTGGCACCCATACATCAAGCTTCTTTGTGTATCCAGCCTTATGCAAATGGTTCCGCACGGTTTTTTGTGCAATGTTTAGCTCTTGGGCAATCGAAACAGTGCTTACATGACGGTCGGACGCGACAATGTCCATGATTTTATCGACATTTTCGACACTGTCTTCCAGTGAGTGGTACATCTTTGACGTCAAAATTACCGGAACGGAATCGACGAAACCAAAATTGCGCGTGATTGGCTGTTACAGTATCAGGACCATAAACACTATTCACATTTGCAGCCGCCTGGCTTGCGTTTTCGCCTTTATCGAAGAAAAACTGTAAAATATAGCGTATTTTCTCTTTGCTAGTGTCCATTTTGACGCGCGCTCACACAACACTGAGTCAACTCATCACAACTATCTGAACAGTGTTTGTAGTACGCAATCTCATCGTTTGAACGCCATCTCGTTGAACCCGATCGGACTTATACAACGCGAGATACAATCACTGAAGCCATCTATTGGCAAAATAATGGATTACTTTTTATTACACCAGATATATATATTTAACAGAGTACGTGGATGGATCGGGCGGCTGTACCAGGAATAGAGCGTCTCTAATGCCACTTAATTACGTATACGTACAAAGGACTATTTCAGTGGAAACCGCAGAATCTTGCTTTGAAAGCGCGCTGAGTGTTTACCAATGTACAGTAACATTCTTGAACCTATAATGATTGATCTAGTTACTCAGGAGCTCAAAGATTGGAAATTTGTTTATTTTGGTGTAGAAAGACCACGTAATTTTTTCCCCCCAAATGCAGACACCATGAATATTGTTTGACTGTAATATTGCCGTAAATAGTATGGTCATTTGTCGAAATTTTCGCTCCCGCTCGATTTGCTTGTGAAGTTTTTTTTTTCGTAGACTTCAGATATTTGGTGAGTAAGATCAGAAAAAGTTGGGTGACAATTTTTTCGCTTTCGTTTTCATTTATTTTCATATGGCGGCCACCAATTTCACATCTACATAGCCTAAGGTATGCATTTTTAAGAAACTTCCCTCTTTTTAACCCTCTCTCGCTTTGTTTAGTTCCATCGTATCTTTCCGAATACACATTGTACATTTTTTATAGCTTTTCAGTTATTTCAATATTGATTTATAATTTAGTCAATATGTTTGTATTGTGTGTTTTGCAAGAGTTCTTTTTGAGGAGCGGAATGAAATTGTGAACGAGAAATCATTGTATCGCAAATAATGGCCAGTTTTACAGTGGAAAGGAGCTACCATAAGGATACAATGAACGTCCAAGAGTCGTTAGGAAACTTGATGTGTATGTTAAACACAATATAGACCTACATGGCCTATGGCAATATTATGGACATTCGTTTAATGTTCAAGTACATTTTGTTTGAAATATGCACAAGCATTATTAGCTGCTGCTCCCAATAAACTTACATATTATGTCCCGAAAGTCCATATCTGTAGATAACAAATTAGCATCAACAGCTATCAGCAGTGTAACCTGGGGGAGTAAGTTCACACGATTGCAATTACCTGGAACAACTGAAAGTGCGAGAATCTTCACTACTATTGGTTTCCAATTGCTGCACTGCAAAGTGAGGTTTGCATACGTGTACTTCTTAGTACGCTAACGGAAGCACCCAATCTTAACTAGGAAACATCTTTAATAGCAGTACATTTTAGTACAAGATGGACACAATTGAAGAAGAATTCTCCAAGAACCTACCCGAGCTGAATGACATCTGGAACGACATACAGGACCTACAAGTTGCCCAACAAGGAAACAAGGAAGGCGGAAGCACAGATGAAGAGTTCATCCCACACAGAAGCAAACAGTGACAAGTCGTCTCTCGAGGCCAAACTAAGTTGAGACATAAGCAGAGGATGGTCACTCTTAAAGTATTTTAAAATTCCCTGGCTTTTCCGTGTGAAAATCTACTTTTTTTTTTCAGATTGTTTGTGTGTTCAGTTTTTCAGTCAAAGGGACGGCGAAAGTATTTAAAATAAATATGAAATATAAGAGAGACATTTACTCACCATTAACGTTAATTTATAACCACCCCAAAGCCTCAAGTGCATTGAATGCTCCCTACCAAGGTTCGTACATAAATAAAGCAAAAAGTAATTGTTAAGCATTGTTCACCGCTGCTCAAAGAGATTATACACAAAAGTTCGCTTTACTACCACCGATTTTGGATGAGTTAAAAGGCAGACGTCTAAGAAATATCTGAATTGTTGGATATAACTTCAGGATGCAAGCAAATCCCTTTTGTCAACTCTGATTTCGTACCCTAGACAAACATCCCTGGCTACAATAAGATTTAAAATTTTGATAAATTAATTACATGTAATGGAGCCTTGACGAGACGTTCCATGATTGAATAAGAATTTCCAGGAGTTCATGATATAGAAACGGTGCAAGAGAAGCATCCGCCTGGAAGGTTGTCAAAAATGGCTCTATTACACCCAAAATGAATGGAAAAGAGCTACCTTAGCTGTATGGAATTCACCCTGAATATACTTCAACACAATATACAAATACTTGATGTTAACCACTTGTGTCAAGACATTCAACGTTATTTCACAACAAATGGCAACAATAAACTGGGCTTTTTCACCAACTCCGGAGTTTCAATCCACCTAACTAAGCAAAATTTTAAAGGAAAAACATCGCAACATGTGTGAAAAGTGAAGTCAGCTGGTTTGGAATGACTTGACTGAAAGTTCATATTTATTAGGGTCATCCATTGAAACCTGAACAAATTTTATTACTTTTTTTTCTACCCAGTGACGGCTTGAATAGACTTATTGAAACTCACTATGTGAAAGGTGTACACATCCATCTACAAACGGATAGAAGAGTTCTGTTACACAGTTTTCTATAGGGTATTCTAACAGTTAGTTCGAGATGTATACATAGTGCACACAAAAACAAATAAATACTTATGTTTCTAAATAGTAAGCAAATACGGCAAACTAACAGCCTCACAGATAAAAATACAAACGGGATATTTAGCCCATGTTAATCCACTAAACGATAAATCTTTGATAAGCATTGTATTTTTGAGTCATTTTAGTAACTAATGACTTCGGCCTGTCACGATTCCATTAACTATTAAATTTCTAAATTCCACAAACCACCACGCCCCATCCGAGATTCGAACCAAGAACCTTGGAGACATTGGTGTGGGGCCTCAGATCACACGTCTAAAGCGGTCGACACCACTCCACGAGTCATAGAGATAACACATCCTTAAAAGAACAGAAAATCTACGACTGGTGTGAATTGAAGGCTCGGGCTCCATGCCTCACCTCACACTGTGAAATACACGGATTGTAAGACCTTCAGTACAATTATGAGAGCATATTTGAACGTTTCATGCGTGTATTTGGGGGATTAGAGATTGCTTTAAAATTACTTACAAGGCCGCATGAAATTGGTACCCAATTTTTATCTGATTCTGCACACCAAAATAGCTTACGAATGTGCAAAAACATCAAAGTTGGCAAGAAAATCGAGCGGAATAACAAATACCACCGTACTAAAATATTGGCTTTATTAACTTCAATTCTCGAACCACGTTATCTAGAATTTTTGGTTTTCACTTGTACTATCAAGTAGTATATGCAAATGCGCCTTTTTTTTAATCCACTCTGTCAAGCCGTTAACCTATGCATGTAATAATAATTCTTGGAAAGCGAGACTGTTCATGCGGCAAGATAGCAAAGTGCAGTGGAATTTTAGACACCGTGGTAACAACAATGTAATCTCCCTCTCGGGATTCTTCGTTATGTAAAGTTTTCACGACCGTTTCGTCGATTCAGCTGCAGACTTCTTCACAGACGTTTCAACATGGAAAGCAAAACTTAGTTTAAATTCACACCATAACGTATCTGGAATACTTAAAACGGCGGTTGGTCAACGAGGCAGTCTCAAATATTACATGAGAAAATCTCAAAAAGAGGTTATAACAGGAAAAAATACCGTAAACGTTTAAAACTATTGTAGAAATAAGCTTTACTGTACCTTTTCCGCATTGATCCAACACTTGTTTTCTTATGAACTTACCAAACTAAGAATACTAGCACGAAAGGAAACTCACATCTATGAATTATCAAGTTTTTATTCAAACATCTTCAAATGCGACATAAAGTTCAAAGTTGACATCAAATTTGATTGAAGAACAGTTTACTGCTTCATCGCAATTAAAATACACATATTAAAACTTCAGGATCTATTTTCCATACAGACAGAATAAAAAATTAACTACTACAAACTGTGCATAAATATTTATATTAAACATTATAAATGCGAAATGAAATTCATATGTTTAAGACAGATGTGCTATAGGATCAAGCAAAGTTACTTATCGCCAGGGGAAAATCTTACATAATTAAGAAAACAAACTACAGGAAGGAAAGACAAAAAAACACTGACATATGCAAAGATCACAGATTTAACAAAAAGTCGAGTATAATTACCAATTTTGCAGTTTGCCGTCAGTTACTAAAAAACGGTCATGGACGCATATTTTAATTAGGAAATTTGGATGTGTGATTCAGAAATACATAATTCTTATCACAGATTTCAGGTCTACACTATCACAACAATTCATTAAGAAGATCGAACTTCTGAATTCACGTTCAAATTATCTACAAATACTAAACATATATTGGACATTATACGTACAACCTAAGTATTTTACAAAAGTAGAGTAGAATACAAAAGTTCAGCAACGACAATATATGCAAACCAACTTTTAAATGTATGTACAATGTGAGACACCTTAAACAAAAATTATACTATTTTGTTTCGCCAGCAATCTTCCCTCTAATTTGTAGACTACTTCTGGGATGGTTTATTCCAAACTCTGTCTTCGCAATGTTTAGTAGCCTGTAAAGTACATATGGAACTCCATTATTATTATTGTTTTGAAAGTTAACTATTACAATACAATAAACACGTTACAACAGTACAACAGGTTGCTTCACATTAATAGTAGTAGAGGTATTAATTCTGAAGCCATGTTTTCACCACCTATCTATCTTACTCTGTGTGGAGTCCTTATCTGTATATTATCGCACAACACAGTTTCCACTACAGGAGGATATGCTGATCATGTTTAGTCCATTCGTCTTGAAATACTTTCCATATTCCGTCTATGGTTGTTACCCGATGGTTGAAAAAAGCCAGTTTCAGACAACCAAATCCACAACAGTCCAGCGGTGCATGACCAGGGAGTTTTAACAGAGATGTCAGTAAAGGTACGGCCATGATGTTTGTTTCCCAAGTCATGCGAGTCCATAGTACGTCATGGTTGTTTTTGGGGTATGACTGGCGGTCTTGTCATCGTTGATATGAGCTTTTGCACGCTCCTGCCAACGAAGGATTGAATATGGTGGTTCCAGAACATGCTATTGATAGTATACCGCACAAATCTTTACCTCCGAACTCATTCAACGTATCTCGCACTTATGCAAAGCTCAGTGGTAGAGTGTTCACCTCTGGTGCTTGGGGTCCTCGTTTCGATCCCTGCTCATGCCATGTGGGTTTGTGGTGGACAAACACCGTGTGCGTGGGTTTTCTCGCAGTTTCCTTCCATTTCTTCATTACACAAATTAACCCATCATCATCCATCTGGCTTGAGCCAAAGTTGCCTAACGGCCTTAATTAAATTTAATAATCAAGTTTACGGTAAAATTCTGCTACAACCATGAGCCAGCGTGGGAAATTATCCTTGCGCAAGATAATAGTTGGAGTCCCTGAGATATATTCAAATTCAACGATTATTTAGTTTACTGTCGTTAAACATACCTTCACACACTTTCCTACGAATCTGTGTGTGTGTGTGGGGGGGGAGTCTTTGGTCACGTATTAGATACTTAGCGAATAATCTCAGGGAACAAATTGTTTCTGCAGTGGAAGTGCTGTAAATTTTTCTATTGATTTGATTTGCGGGATTAATACTAATTTTATGTTGCATTATACAGACCCTACATCGGAGAGGGCTACACTATAAAATCCCGAAACAGAGCAATTACCAGATATCAACGTCACAGTAGCACTCATCATAGCTTACAAGCAAACATACTGATGGGTCAGAAAAAACATATTTTTCTTTATTCCATCTTGATTGGAATGTGGAGTGCACATGCAAGTTTTGGCCACTCGAGGGCGATTGGTTTGGGAGATATCGATGATACAAGTCAGATTTTGTCTGTGGTTTAAATTACTGAAAGAAATGGAAAGCAAATATACTGTAATTGGTACTGGGTGAAAGACGCTACCTGTTACAGGGTTCATGATGGCCGCCATCTTGAATATCTGTTGATTTTTAAAATGGGAAAGCGGTCGTATAATATGTCATTCTGGGCTAGAATTTTACGGGAAATACGTTTCTGAAGTGTTTTTTGCTCTAAATGTATTATTTTGAGAGACAAGAGAAAGTTATATTAGTATGGAGTAATTAATGCAATAGACTGAACACACAGATTTCCTTTTGAAATAACAGCAGAAATGAAAAACAAATGTATTCAAAGTGATCCTAAGTATAGTGTCCTATCGATATGAATAATTACAAATTACCATCATGGTCACCATCTTGAATATCGGTTGATGTTTTAAATGGGAAGGGGTTCGTGTAGTACATCATTCTGGGCTAGAATTTTACGGGAAACACGTTTCTGAAGTTAGTTTTGTCGTACATGTATTATTGTAAGAAGGTAATGTGGTGTTAGATGGGGTAATAGCTTCGAAATTTCTTTTTTAAATAACGCAGGGAATGACAGCGATTATGACATGTGAATATAGTTTAGTGTGGAAATTGATTTGTATAATTTTTATCACTTGTGCCCTATTACTCACGTAGAAAAATGAAATCTTATAAAATTAGCATCAACATCGTCTGTCTATTACAAACTTCTTCTCTGACACAATAAACATACCCCTGTAACAGACAGCTTCTTACACAGTACTCATGAATAATACGTAGATGGTTTCCATGTTAAGCGTTTCTAGATATATTTATTCTCCCAGGATGCATTATATGTGTATTTATGTATCTGTGCTATATAAATCCAAACTATTAGGTTACTCTACATCAAATTTTGCGTGGGTTTTACTCTTGACGACTGAAAGACCGGAAGTTATGTCTTCTTCCGATGCGTAGATTCAGATATTGTAGTTCATGGACGACCGATCAGGTACCTTGTTGGATCTCACATTCGCAGCATCAGACCCATCTACAACACATTTTGTATTGGTCCTTGTCTTTTTCTCCTTTTCTCGTGTCTCCTTCAAATGTATACACACGTTCCAAGTTTGTTGGGAACACTATAAAATAAATTGTCATTCACCAAAGCCATACTGCTAGACGTATCTACATCAACTTCTGCTTTGGCCTTTCGTTTGATTATATAAAGATCGTAAACTGACTGACTTCAATGTATAGAAAATGAGGAATCAAGTTTCTCAACAGAACCACCAGAAAGTCATCCAATCTGCTCCGTTAAACTTATGTGTATCAAACTTTGCATTGATTCATCATTTGAGTGGGGTAGACCATAGGCCCAACTTGTACACTACATGCCCATAACTCGTGATATAACTACCAAATACTCCGTTGGTTCTCAAATTCGCACAGGATCACTATTGTCCACCTAACATTTTTATATTCGCATAAACGGAAGGACCTAGTATGGTATAAATAAAGGAGATACAGAAGTAACATATTATGGCAACTTTTCTTGACATTGCGTTTATGCAATCTGTACAAACATCGCCAATGACAATTAGCCTGGAACATACACACTGCAGTAATGATAATCCACAAAAAAGTGTGTACAGCACACCTTCTCTGTACACCAACCACATCGAATAACTGCTGCTAACTCACTTATAACAATGTCCGTTCAAATTCTTGAAGCAGTAATCAGTTGTGTTCTCAAAATGATCTTCATTTCTTGCAGCTAATCCAGCCAAAACCCGTTCATACTGATGTGCGCGCTCAAATTGTGGAGAAAGGAACTTTTGAAATGCCAACGTCTGTAGTTTCAGAATGTTATTTCGCTGCTGCAAGGTGCCAACCAACTGGTGGAAATCAATGTTATGCGATAACTCACGTATATATATTTATTTATATTTACTGGGGAAAAATATCGATCGAGGGGCTGAAGTTCGTATGTTGTATTTGAAGGTATTATCTTTATCGTCAGTTTGGCAAGGTCGTTATGGACAGCGTAGGAGTCTAGAAGAAGCAAATTTCGTGCACGTGAGTATGGAAGGAACACTTCTCTTAAGAATGAAGAGAAGAACAATGTCATCATCTTTCCAGACGAATTCACTTAACAACTAAATTTTCAGGTTTGAACATCTTCTCTTCAACCTTATTACTTATGCCAGTGGGTTCATAAAGAATTACAAATAATTTTGTTATTAGTTTACCTGATTTGATACTATGGGCATAATAGTGTACGAATGTGTGGCTGCATTCTTCGACTGTACGGCAGCCTGTACTCCAGATGTACCTTTAACTTAAAATGTTCTTCCCATTGGCATTTCTTTGTTGAAACCACATTCATCCGCGTTGTATATTTGATTATCCCCAAAACTATTCATGATTAATTGACATTCATGTTAAAAATCTTGAATTACTTGATTATGATGAACTTTATCTCGAATTTGTCGGTTTGTTACAAACGTTGTAATTTTACGGCTCACTATGTTGTAGTTTTTCTTAAAACGATGCAGCCAACACAAACTTGCTTTGAACATATGTCGGTCTATTTGTAACTCACGCGCTTTCTTTGTTGTAAAATTCTGGAAATCAAGGTCCTTCACTATATGATTCACTACCTTCATCTTGTCCCTGAATGCCTTTTCACGTTCATTCAGTACAACTGCCGGAGTTCCATGATCTATGGCGAAATTTCTGTTTGTGGTGTTTTGGTGTTCCTGGCAGCAGCCAATAATTCACGATTTTCACCTTTTCTTCAAAAGCTATGTCTCTAGGTTTTTTCGGAGATGGGACATACGAGTCTGGTGAATCACTAAACTCTTCATCGGAAGAAAACTTTGTATCTGGGAATTTATTCTCTGAATCACTAGACACATCAACATCTTGCGGTGGTTCAGTGTGGTCAATATCTAAAGTTAAGTCTCTTTCTGCAATTTCTGACTCACAACTTTTGCGAATCTCTTACATTTCCTCAGCTACTTCTCTTTCTGCTACTGTCCACATGTTCCAGATGAATCGAAATTGGAGATGTGGTACACCCAACGTAAACCCAAATTCAAGAACGAATGTCGATTTCATGTTACTGTAATAATAATAATAAAAAACTTTGCTTCTATGTTAAACTTTTTATATCCAAATTATCTTAAATGCCTACCTAGATTGTCCAGCAGGAAAATATTTAAACTTACGTTTCAAAAGTTTCCGCCGTGGTAATGGCTTTTTAAAAACATTTCGAGAATATTTTCTGAATTAACTATGCTATATTTCCACTATCCACTCGTACGATATTTGAATGTTAAATAAAATAAAATAAAATAAATAAATAAATAATAAAAAAAAAATTGATCTGTATTTTAAAAATAGATTCTGGTATGATTTAGCAAATTACTATTAGTATATGTTGGAAATATTAGTTGAGTATTTTCGCTCTAATCTTTGGTCTGATCTTTGGCAAGTGTTTTGATGTGGTTCTGGACGAAAATAATATTGATAAATTGGATTAATACAGAAAAAAACGAAGGGTATTGACAAGAGTAAGATATGCAAGGATGCTGATAGGGGTAATTAGAAGAGGAAATCTTAAGTTTTCATTTTTTAACCATTGAAATAGCATGGCATGTTTCCAAGATATTTAATCGATTACTCCATTCGAATGCCACATCCCATCAACTCAACTGGGAATCACTTTATGGGAAAACTGACTTTAGAAACGAATTTCCCATAGAATTCTAGCCCAGAATGACATATTACACGAATTCCTTCCCATTTAAAGCGTCAACCGATACTCAATATGGCGAGCATGATGGTAATTATCCACATCGATAGGACACTATACTTAGGAACAATTTGAATATATTTGGTTTTCATTTGTGTTGTTATTTCAAAAGGAAATCGGTGTTTTCAGGCTACTGCATTAATTATCCCATACTAGTATAAATTTCCCTTATCTCTGAAAATAACACATTTAGACCAAAAATTACTTCAGAAACGTATTTCCCGTAAAATTCTAGCCCAGAATGACATATTACACGACCCCCTTCCAATTAAAAAAATTAACCGATATTCAATATGTCGGACTTCAAGATGGTGGCCATCATGAACATACCCTCCCACAGGTAGCGCCTTTCACCCAGTACCAATTACAGTATATTTGCTTTTCATTTCTTTCAGTAATTTAAAATCGTAGCGGTATTTCTGCAATTTTTGTTGTCTCCAAAGACAAAATCTGACTTGTATTATCGATATCTCCCAATCCAATCGCCCTCGAGTGGCCAAAATTTGCATGTGCACACACTTTCGTATTCCAATCAAGATGGAATAAAAAAAAAATATAAGTTTTTTCTGACCCATCAGTATGTTTGCTTGTTTGTCTTATTTGGTATTATGACATGTACTTGACGCAAGTGCAGCCCTCAAAGTTAATATTTTCAAAATCCTATCATAAACATGACATGACCTTATGTACTTATTATATGTAATAAGCACGCTATTTACTACTACTTCATGGATATTATGGAGATTGTAGCTATTATTTACATATTGGAAAAGCTGATCTTTTAAAAACTTCTTATATTGACGTGGGGCATCAAATTTCTTTGCATCGAAGTTCGGAACCCGGATAATTTTCTATTCAAATCATCGTGAGGGACGAAAGCTTTTAAATGTTTTAAACAATTTAAAACGTAAATACGGATTCTTAACTGCTACATATCGGCATTGAGAGGAGATAGATTCAAGTCCTGAGGCATGCTATTCTAATTGAGATTTTCGAGTTTTCTTTCGTTCCACCAGGCGAATATCGGATTGATTTCTACGCGTTACTTTCTCACCCCTTTCTAGTCTTGTGATGGACAGACAGTAGCTGCTTGTCCAGCTCACTATAGTCCAGGAAATAAAGGGAGAAACAAGGGGAAATGTCGAGAATAATTAGGAGAAAGCTGAATTTGGCCAGTTGTCACATCATTACTAGAGGTGCATTTCCCCCAAAGTCCCCGCCCCTCCCTCCGTACTTCCCCCAATCCCCCCGGAAATACAAATTTCGGACTTTCAGAAATTGTATTATATTTCCGTAACCAATAGACATAACGATATGATTGTTTTTTTTTGTTATAATTTCTAGATGACGGGCTACAGAAAATTTTATCACGCGTTTTGCGTTATTCCTGGTAGTTTTGTCGTAATTTGAATTCAAAAGCGCAAAAATAACGATATTTTGCTTTCAATATTTACACTTTTTACGGTGTAGCTTGTTTTAAACTCACAATATCAAAAACATGTTCGAAATAAAAGTTGTTGCCTGTTTCATAAGCTTTAAAATGATGTATATATCAATATGGTTGAACAATTACTGTGTTAGCTAGTGACCTAGCTATGACGCGCAACAGCGCGCGAACAATGCTTTACCTTCGCCCTATCACCCTATCCACATTAGGCAGTTGTGAGCTGTCGACGATTGTAACAATTTGTCTTTGCTGTGTAGTGGCAAGTAAAGTTGGTGATGAATTTGTAGTGTATTTTGACTGCCTTTTCATGTGATATATCACGTACTCAGATAGCATGCCAGCTTGCAACAAGGTTGTCAGTCACTTGCTTCGAGCTTGTTGAGCTTGATATTGTGTTTAACTTAATAAACAATCAAGAAATAAACTTGTTGGAAAAATAAGTGGTTTTGTTGTTATAACGAAGCTAATTCAAACTTGCTGGAACCAGTAACTATGCGAGGAATCTTGTCACTTTTTTTTTTATTGCGCTTTCAATGTCGTCTCAGTGCACTGATGTTCCATCACGTGCCAGGGCTATTTCGACCGAAGTCTAATCTTCGCCAACTTCCACCCTTTTACCAGAGGTGTCTGCGTTCTGATGGACTAAGTATAAATAGTGTTTCGAATTCGAACTTGGGCGTGTGATTCCATGATCCAGTGACTACAGCATCGGACTGGTGTGCCAATGGCCCTAGGTTCGATTCATATCCATAACAACGTTTTTACTTTTGTAATAAGTACAATTTATTTTCCTTTCTTGTCCTGACAAGGATACTTCAACCTTGATTCTTGTAATCTAGAGTGCTTGATGCAACATTGTTTAAACCGTTTGGCTTAAATTGCTAAATTTGCATCAAGTCATCATTCCACTTGTCAAAGTAAGCTTAATTAACTTTTCAGTCAGGTCGAAATTGTTATGTAGGTAGTGAAATAAAATACTGTGAATTTTAAGCTATTTCTTTGCTCACGAAAAGCAAATAAAACCTCAGAGAATTTTTACGATAAGGTTAGTCTATTTCTATCAGTTGGAAATTAAATTTAGTTGGTAATATTTTTATTGTAACTTACCTTTGATAATGGTGTATTGTTAATTGAATGTGTAGGTTAAATTATTTTCTAACAGAGCGTGGTAATCGATTACCATTGCAAAGAAACTGTTAGAATCTTGTGAAAATTTACGTAGCGGAATGAATGAATTAAACTTAATAAATCACTTATTTATTAGAAATACAACAAAGGAAGAATGGTTGATTTCGATTTATTGTGTGCTCTTAGTGGGATACCACTTGAAAGAGAAACTAATAGTGAAAAGAGAATTACGGAAATTATTGAAGTAAATTTGAAACGAAACGACGGACTGCATGAAAGGTTGGAAGGAGAAAGAACTATTCGGGTTCACAGTTCATCCTTTCTCCTACCCTATTCCGGTCGGAGCCATAGATACCTAAAGGCCATAATTCAATCCAATTCAACATAGGTGGATTAAATGTGATGATAAAGATTAACAGGGTTTTCTACTTTTATCTGCTGTCAAACACAATAGCGTGTAAATAGTATTAGGATGAAAATTTATAAATTGTACTGGTATTATGTACATCGATTCACTCTTTTCATATTTACTAATAAGATTGTTTATGAAGCATTTCCATCCAGATTGCTTGCTTAATCCAACAAGCCGCATCAAATTAAAGGGGTAAATATTTATATAGTGAGTTGTTTCTTGAGAGTACCGACAGTTTTTGAGTTCATTGAAATCCTCAAGCACGTTATTAAGGCCACTTCCACCACTTTTCTTTGGGTACTAACACAAACGGATATCTTCAAGATTGAAATAACAGCTCTGAATTCGTTGAACCTTTACCTGAGTGTTAATACTGGTACTATGTGTAACAGATTGGATCCCTTCCATAGCATGTAACGTATTTAAATTATGCAGCGGGCGGATATTTACATCTGTGGTGTCAAACACATGCTGATGAAACCTTTCACTATTACTATTTGATAGTACTGCATTGATGAGAGGTCATGTAAACTTAAGTTTCACGGTATGATGCCCAAACTAAAATGGACGGCAATAGATTGAATATACATTTTAATTCATATAATCGGTGAAGGGTGAATACTAGACTTGTTTGCATGGATGACAGGAATAACCTTGTCTTACAGCTGCTATTATAGCATGATTTATCACAATGCACTTCGTGTTAACTTTCTGTAATTCAGAAGCATTCTTTTTTGTCGTTACACTCTCCATAAAGACTTAAAATGAGGTTTGCCCGTCAGATTTGCTATCAATGAAATCTGGGTATATACTTCAGTCATAAGCCATCCTCTGTATGTCTTCTCGTATGATGTCGGCTGCACCTAATACAATCCTTAATCGTCCAGTAAGTAACAGAGTCAGTTCTTCTGTCGTTATATCACTGATACATAATTTTATGAACCGTATCCGATAAGCAGAGTGCATTTTTCATTCCAGAACCATTTGAAACAATTATCGGATCCTTAAAATATTAAAAGATGTTTGTCTGTATATGACAGCCATCCTCTTAAACAAATACACGTCTCATAATATATGTTAATACATTGACAGTGTACTGGCATTCGTCACTGTTTTATATGTACTCACACAACATACAAAATGAATTCCCCTGTTTCTATTTTGGTCGAGCAACAAGTTCTCCAATTGGTTTAGTTCTTAAAAAATCTTTGGAATCGCTTCCATGGCACTGCATTTCTGGTACCACAAGATTACTCACAATAAGAAGCCTAGCCCTTACCCTTTCTCCCCACTCATCATTTCGTAAGTTACATTTCTTGATAAGATTTTCCCTCATTTCTACAGTAACAACCATATGAAAACACTTCCTGTGCTCTGATATAGTTTTAATACTGAATTCTTTGCCATAAATGAAGCAATTTCTTTGTAAATCGAACGTTGCTTCTGAGGTCCTTAAAAATGTTAAATATGTTGAAAGATGAGATCGGTCTGCATTAATTTATAATCAGCCTTGATACTAGTATGTCTTATATAGTTCTGCATGCACGCGCTGTGAACTCGAATGGTACTTTCTCCTTGCAACTTTTCATGCAGTCCATCGTTTAATTTCACACTAACTTCACCAAGAGCACAATAAATTAAAATCAACAACTCTTCTTTTATTGTATTTCTAATAAATAAGTAATTTGTGCATTAATGAAGTTTAATGCATTAATTCCGCTACACAAATTTTCACATCCTGACAAAGTTCTTTAAAATGATAACAGATTACTAGGCTCTTAAAAAAAAAAAAAAAAAACCTACAACCTTCAATTGAAAATACCACATCTTTTAAGGTAACATATACTAAAAACTAAAACTACCAAATAAATTTAACTTCCAACTAATAGAAATATGACTAACCTTATGAGGTTCTATATTCTCTTGCTGAGTACACAAATAGCTTACAATTGAAGTAGCTTCTTTCTTTCGCTTTTTATACTACCCACATAGTAATTTTGACGTGGCTCAACCTTGTTGCAAGCTCGCATGCTATCTGGGTACGTGATATATCACACGAAAAGACCGTCAAAATACACTACCACTTCATCACCTACTTTACTTGCCACTACACAGTAAAGACCTACTTTACTTGCAATCGTCGACAGCTCACATAATATGGATAGGGTGATAAGGCGAAGGTAAAGCATTGTTCGCGCGCTGTTGCGCGTCATAGCTAGCTCACTAGCTAACACAGTAATTGTTCAGCCATATTGATATATACATCACTTTAAAGCTTATGAAACAGGCAACTTTTATTTCAAACATGTTTTTGGTATTGTGAGTTTAACACAAGCTACACCGTAAAAAGTGTAAATATTGAAAGCAAAATATCCTTATTTTGCGCTTTTGATCTAAATTACGGCAAAACTACTGGAATAGCGCAAAACGCATGATAAACATTTTTGTAGCCCGTCATCTAGGAATTATAACACAAAAAGAATCATATCGTTATGTCTATTAGTTACGGAGATATAATACAATTTCTGGAAGTTTGTAAATTTGTATTTCCGGAAGGGAACTTTTGGGAAAATGCACCTCTAGTAATGATGTAAAAACTGGCCAAAATTCAGCTTTTTCCTAATTATTCCCGACATCAAACCTTTATTTCCTGGGCTACTATGCAAATTAAATTAAAATGAAATCATGCATATCTTATTTCTTCTGGCTCGATTATATCCTATTTTGCTAATTTGGTTTCTTGTAAGACTCTTAGCCAAAGTTAATCCGGTTAAAGATATACAGTAATAAGACTTACAATCTATAGATCAGGTTAATACATTGATAGGACCGATTTTATTTTTATCACATCACAAACTTCTAAATACGGATAAGGGCAATTCATAAACAAAAGTTTGCTTCCTTTTTAGATTCTTTTATTAAAAGGAAAAGTATATAGACTAGGTTTCTCCACCACCAGTTTCCTCGAAATCTGTTGAACAGTTCAGTTGGATTAAATTACAGATAGATGGACGTAGTTATGCAGAAAGGAATCACCCCACATCGAAGTGAAATGAAAAAGCGTCCAGTCAAATCCATGTGTCTTTACATCCCTGAGATAAGAAATTTCCATTTTATCATTTCATATCAAAATTATATACAATGGAGGTTTTTCTATACGAAGTAAGATTTCAAGTACATGGAAGTTTTAGTGGAATTCATGCCAGTAGATTCACTCTTCAACATTATCGGCACTGATGCCAAAATAGTTTGGATCTTAAGAGATTAAAAAGTATGTTCCAGAATCTGATTTATGAACTTTTGTTAATTCAGATATTGTGATTATTTTTTACACTTAAAAGAAACAGTAACCTAGGTACGGACTGCACTCAGTATCATCTGATTTTATATTTGGATATTTGATTTTAGAAATTTACTGTACGAGTACTTCAAATAAATACTTCAACTTAGAAATTTTGTTACGGCTTCTTACCTTGCAAGCTTTGGCATGGAATTTAGTTTGACACCAATATGATGGTCCCCAAGTGCACTTTTTCCCGCCTAGTAAATGAACGATTCCCGTCTGTTGAGGACACAGTGACAATTCCGCACACACCTGATTTGCATCAGCAACTTGAGCCACAATTGTCATCAAGGCTGGTCCATACTGGTTTATCATTTCATCACACTGAAATGTAAAACTATCGTTAATATTTCTACATTTAAATCTACCATCACAAGGTAACAAAATTACGCATCAGATAGTACAGAACATTACTTTTAGCCATTTCGACCTGAATACTGAAAATTTAACTGAAGCCAGCAACAACCAAGAGAAATGATTTTGCCATCCCACAGAATTTGAAATAAGCGTTTATTCTAAAAAGATCTTCAAAATTAGTCTTAAAATGATATCCCTTTTACCAGAGTGGATCAGGGAGTGAAAGATAAAGAGTTTATAAAAGTATCTGGTTATAGCAGAAATGGCATCAAAGAAAGCAAGCCCAATAATGTAAGTGGGTTTATTAAACAATTCGATATGGTTTTGTTTTATTAATTTTTTCTTGCCACCATCTTCCACCGCTCATTATTTTCATTACTTTGTCAGGAAGATAAGATGGTCTCATCTTAAATAACAATACAATTTTTATGATGTTACTGACGGGAAAACTGTTTGGATGACCGACTCCATAGTTCTTAATTCAGGACCTATGAATAAATCTACTATAATAATTTGATCACCCAATTACAAACGGAAAACGTATTTAAGGAATAATGGATCTAATACAAGCAACAAAGGAAGATAGGCTGTTTGCTTTTGTTCTATTTTTATTACACTTTTTCGCTCTTCTCTTGATTAAAAAAATCGTCAAAGACTACTACGGAATACAACCGATCTTAACCAAACTTATTATGGTGGTAACCTTTGATCTCAGTAGTAACCATATGCAGTACTATGATGTAGATGTTTACCGTTCACGAATTATCAGGGTCTAAAGTTGGGATTCTGACCAAATTTTTGGAACTTCAGCTTTAATACATCCTACGTGAAATACCGAATACATCCGATCTTAATATAAGGTTAACGTAAAGTAACGATTTCCAACAAAAGATGCAGCACTATCTCCGTATATGTCTAATATATTTTTATCGTTGCACGAAATTTCAATGCTGCTCCTACAAATTCAAGCCTAGAGAATTCACTTTTAGTGAAGAACGTTCATAACCAATTCAAGAGTTCTATCAACGCTGATTTCTTATTTTTGTTTTTCTTCATTGTTGAAATCGCTTGATTGTTGTTGTGAATATAAAAACCTATAACAATGAAGCTCTTTCAACAATGAAGAAAAACGAAAAGAAGAAATCGGCATTGATCGAACTCTTGAATATTGGTTATGAACTTTCTTTCCTGAAAGTTTCAATTCTCTACGCTTGAATTTGTAGGAGCAGCATTGAAATTTCGTGCAACGATAAAAACACATTAGACATATACGGAGATAGTGCTGCCATCTTTTGTTGGAGATCGTTGCATTACATTAACCTTAACCAAACTTGGTATGGTGGTAGCCCTAGACTTCAGTAGTAACCATATGCAGTACTATGCTGTAGACTTTTACCGTTCACAAGTTTTGAGGGTTAAAAGTTGAGATTTAGACTTTTACATTTTGTGTATCCTGAATTTTCAATAGAAGAATTTAAATCAAGAGAAGAACTACTTGTTTTTGTTGTAGAACCACCTCGTATCAGGGTGTCTACTGAAAGTCAATTTTCAAATTTCAGGTTTTTTTGCATGTTTTCCAGGTCACTAATTTATAACATTTTTCTTATTGCAAACAAAACATGTTTACCAATTAAAAGATGCATATACCAAGCACATACTATTTCTTTAAGTCATTATAGAACATGAAAAAAATATTTATGTACTAACGAAAATGTACGTTTTTGTAAGATTTTAATCAAGAAAATAAACATAATATTTCCTACGAGAAAACAGCTGAGAAAATTGTGCAGTAACCAACAAACAACAAATAGTACAACCTAAATGTAAAATTCATATTTTTTCAATAAAACTTCAACGAGAAATTAGCTCAGATCCAAAATTAATGAAATATAATTGACCTTTCTGCATGTTTAGTTGAAAATAACCAATACTCAAAAATATAAAATAAAAAAGTGAGTTCAATAAGAGTTTAATACATGTGTACGTAAACCCAAACTTCGAAGCACATTTTAATTCACATGGTCACATTTTATTTTATTGTATATTCTTCTTGATGTGGAATTGCCAGATACTTGTTTGTTTACACAAATGCATTTATATCATGTATGATTAATTTATAACATTTTTCTTCCTTCAAACAGACAAACTATGGTTATTTTATCAATACCCGACTAAAATAAAAAGGCCAAAACACAATAAATAAAATAAGTTCAATTGAATTTAACCTCACCTATTATGGCTCACCTTAAAGTAAGGTTTTAATGTCGTCCTGTTAAGTAGTTGCTTCAATATGAATTGGATAGGCCCTTCGGAACGGCTCTCGCTCCGTCTTTAGGCCGTCGTAGAGATGTCATTTAAGTATGTCTGTATTTTTTTTTTTTTTTTTTTTTTTTTTTGTGAGAGATTATATTGTGTGTGAAGTTTAACAAAATATGTATATGTAAGTATGTGGAAAGATATGTATTATTTATTAACCGAAACACTGAGTCGAACTAAAACCCACTATTTTAAATTACACCTTTGTCACTGTTGGTAGACACCAAAGACTTCTTTAAAAAAATAAAGTGAGCGGCTGCGGTCATATTGAAAGAACTGGAGTCGAATATCTGCCATGTGTAGGTAAAACGTATTTAGGCCATATTTACAGCAAATTCCTGTTCGAATATAAGAATTATGAAAGCTAAGAATTAATCAAAACTATTGTATGTACAGGTAAGCGCAGAGTGTTAAAATCCGAAATGGGTTAATCTCGAAAAAATATGTGGAAACCTAAGAAAAGTGTACCTCAGTAAATTAGCTGGTCGTAATATTTACACTATTTAACATAAAATCTAACCTCAAAAAATACTACACACACTTAAATTATATATCAATGTCGGCCTGAAGACGGAGCGAGAGCCACTCCGAACCTATTCAATTCATATTGAAGTAGCTACTTCAGAGGGCGACACTAAAGACTTTAGGGTGAGTAATAAAAATTGTACTTGGGTCCTCGGTGCGTATAAAATGTCTATTTGAAATCAAATACTTGACAAAATATATATTGAAGTTAAGGTAATTTCAAAACTAAGTTTAACATCAGACCCAAAGTACATAAGCACATTAGCTCCCTATGAAAATAAAACAAGACATGCATGATTAAAGGATAAGAGAAAGTTGAAAGAAGAGAAAAAGAGTGCATTAATCAGAAAGAAGTATTGCTCAGGCACCCTCGGGGTGGTTACACCTGTACTCACAAGAAGTCAGAGTCCCTGAGAGCTTATTACAGAAAATAATTACTTCAAGTACCTTATTGTGTGACCTTAAATTTTCAAAATAACTAAAGTTTATTTTAAATATTTACAGAAAGCAATTTAAAGTAAAAAATTAAGTGAAAATTATTAACTTAAAAAATCCACGTTTCTGTTCGAATTCAAGGTTTTCCAGGTCAGTAGACACCCTGTACTATTACTGACCATTAAAACATTTCGAAACGTCTTTTGAGTTATGGACTAGTTGTAATAATAAAAAAATAATACAATTAATTAGAATACGAATCGTCGACGTTGTAAAGCAAATTAAATTACTTCTTCTCATTAATATATAGCAAAATTCTTCGTAGACGCCTTAATATAAATTTGCCAGTTAGCTCAGACAGTCTTTCTTCCAATGATATCCCACGGTAACTTGAAGCAGAATTTGTAGATTCGAGCATCAGTCTTTAGGCAAATAATAGAAGAAACCTAACTAGACTTGTCCCGAGGAGAAAAGCTACGAACTGCTCCAAATCTGTTTTCTTTCATTCCAACACTGTAACAGTGGAGACTACTTAGCATATTTTACGTAAAACCCCTATCAGGATCTAGCCAATAATTAGACGTAAGTTAAAAGAGCCTTGCGGCACTGCAACTCTGCCTAATTAAGTTTAAATGCAGAGAAAATAAAACATTTATATAGCCGAAGCAAAGAACAATTGATTTATTTAATTAGCACTAGCACTATTAGTTCTTCAGGGTACTTTGTACAGGCAAGTAGGTCAAAAAAGGATACTTTGTAGGAAAAGAAAGAGGGAGGGAGGGAGAGAGAAAGAGAGAGAGAGAGAGAGAGAGAGAGAGAGAGAGAGAGAGAGAGAGAAACAAACTACTAACAGATACTATCTGACGTGAAACCAGTATCCACAATTTTTATTACCAGTGAGTGTAAAAGACTACATTTGTGTGTGTATGTGTGTTAAAATCCCTTATCAAAGGGTCGGTTAAGTCCAGATTTGAACAGAGCTTATATTAAAATTGTGATAATAAAACAATATTTATTTATAAATTTTGTGAAATATTTTGAATGAACATACAGAATGAATGACATATTACAAAAAACACAAACTCTCACTTCAGTAACAGTTCAGAGCTTCGTTAATAAAGGAGAAATTAAAATGTATGTTCAATTCTAGACCTGGATGGGGTATTATGGCCAAATACATTTATTACTTTGACAATGTACATAAAATTTCAGAAACTACGCAAAATTTAAGAAGTTATACAAAATGTAACTTTCATTCACTGTTTTTTTATCCTTCGTAGTGAAAAAGTTAGTAATAAGGTTACTCTTTCTTTTCAGAACATTTCTCTGTAATTGTTCAACTTCCATATATTCTTTCTTCTCATTATTTTTCAATGAACGAACACCTTCTAGCATTCCATGAGCAACTTGAGCACCTTTTAAGTCTCCTGTACGTACTGCTACCTACGTACTTTTTTTCTTTTTTTAGAACCGAAAATAAAGTGTCAAAAATGTTAACGTATGTTTGAAATGCAAGACTGATATTTAAGCGAATTGTAAGATTTCTACCGAAGCTGCTGGATATTTTCCAGTGCTGAATAAAAGCGTATTATTTCCTGCATTACTTGTTGGAGATTTTGTAACCATAGAAGCTGCATGAGGTAGGAAATGTATTAATGTTTGATAATAATGCCCATTGATGTGTTATGCCATGATGAATGGCCACTGATTGAAGTAAAGCGGAAAAAGGGAAAGAATCTCACAGTCGGGGCAATGTGAATTCTGAAATACCTTATGTAGAACCTATTTATTCGGATACAGCTGTCAATGTCTATAGTAACACTTCCAAACGTAAAGATCTTTTGTTGCATCAGGAAAAACTTAATTCAGGGCGTTTTGCTGAAGCTCGGCGCCATAAAGTTTAATGATTGAAGTACAGAAAAAATAGAAGAGGACTTCAGCCGAGATTTGTCCCACGAAAGTAGAAAGATCCATGAAAAAAGAAACAAGAAGGGTCTCCGCTCAACCACCCTATTGCGGAAACAAAGGACCCGCCAACCACCCACATATAGAAGAGATGATACCAAAAAAGGAAATAATTACATTCTGAAACCCATTACTTCTATCACTGGTCATAGAAAAAAATGTGAATCTACAAAAAACTTAGCAGATACTGACATATATAAAAAAAAAACTTCAAAAAAGAGACTCGCGCCTATCCCTGAGTTCTTTCAATAAGTAAACCAGAAAATTACTTACGGGCAGTATTAGATAGTAAAGGTTTATATGCAACTGAAATGTGTAAATGAATATGGAATATTGGCATTCTATACACACACACACTATCGCAACAAAATTATAACTAAAGAATACATCTAAATCACCTAAAACAGTTATCGAGAAAGTATGTTAAATTATGAGGGATAATTACCTCCTTTTTGAGTGTTGAGGGCAGAACTGAGCACACTTTCTCCAAAACTTTGTCAACGTCGTCCTCAGTTTTGGTATCTTTGAGCATTTTATCAATGGCCATCACAACTGTCTTGCAAACTGTACACTTTTCAGTCACTGCTAAGAGGAAAAAATTTCATATCAATATTACAACTATATTCTTTTAAATACATTTATCATTTATGTAAGGGAACGAGAGATACTTAAAAAGTAATTTTACAGACTCATTTAAGAAACCTTCAATATAACTCTGGAACTGAATTTATAAACGCAGAGAATTTAATTAAATAATAAGATATCGTTTCTTAACTTCCTAGTAGCTAGTAACTATAGTACACAAAGGTTTCAAACCGGTAGTTATCATAATTCCACTACACGAATGCCGGAATGATCCCTACTAGGGACTCTGACCGCTATATTCTAATTACATTTCTCATTTAACACAATATCCTTATCAACTACATAACAACATAGGATTAGACATATATTTTCCACTTCACAAGCAATTTTGGCTCAGACCGAATGGATGATGATTTGGCGGAATGAAGGAAGTGGGAGGAAAAGGGGGAACCCCGAGAAAACCAACGTATACAGTGTTTGTTCACCACAAAGCCCACATGGCATGCGGCCGGGATCGAACCGACGACCCCACGCGCCAGAGGTGAGAGCTCTACCACTAAGCCACCGTACTGGACCACGTGCACCGAAGGTAAGGCTGCTAACCATTCGGATAAAAATATTAAGTTATTATACAATGAATGAGTAAAGGTTTTAAACACACAAATACTTAATTCACTTACCTTTGTTACACTTACTACTTACGTTAGTAGATATCTTGAGCTTTTGAAAGTTACATACTCTATTAGAGAAGTGTTTGACACACGTGAGATGCTATTTCCGAGTTCACACAGAAATTTACAAATCAATTTCCCTGACTAAAGTAATAAATTTCTCTGACCAACAGCTATCGCTGTTTATTTAGGCCTCCACCATGCCCATAGCCGTCTCTCTCCTTAAGACAAACTTGTACAGTATTTATTAAAACACACATTAAATTTACAGTAAATAAAGCTGAAAAGGTGGGTATGAACATAAATACACATGAAATAAAATGCAACTTAAAAAAAAAAAAAAAAAAAAAATACTACGCACAAGTAACTTATTTTCTTCTCTTCTTTTATCACTACAATACGAAACAGTTTTAAAAATTTGTAACCTGAATACTAATCAAAATTCTGTAGTTTTTATGGTGTAATCACTAAATATTTTAGTGTATTGACTAATAATAATCTTCAGCTTATACTGTTCCTTGGTTACTTATAGAATGCACAAGTGCAACCAATAAAATATGTATCATACTTCTAAGGTTCATGTGAGCAGAACACTTCAATGTCCATTTTAAGTCACATCAAGTTTTCTTCTGTTCCAAAATCTCAATTTTTGCTTTTATTGCTTCTTTTTCCTGCATTGCCAGAAGCTTTAGAATTTTCCTTCTCTCCCCTATTTTTTTTATTTCTTCTGTCAGTTTCTTCTTTTCAACTCTTTTATTTTTTTTGTCCTCTTCTGTATGAGTTTTCCTGGCATCTTCAAGATATTCCTCGTAGCGCCTCCTAGCTACCCTCACATATGACAACATCTGTTTTGTTATTGGCACCTTCTGTATTCTCCCAAAATGCCTGATTGAGTCATACACTCTCCTCTGTGCAATGAGGCTTTTCTCATGAAGATTTTCTATCAGTATTGCTTTGTTAACAGAGAAACCACTTTCTACACTTGCACTAAAGTGGGAAAATATTAGGCACAGCTTTACAAGTTTCTAAAATCTTCATATGCCTTTCTGTCAAACAAAAGGAAAGAATAGAAATCGTCTAGCCTCTTAGAAGTAGCATTATCCAAAGCTGCTTGATCACAAGCATACTGAACACCGCCAGTAATTATATATTTATTTTCATACAGAACTTGCAGCAACATTCCGAATCTTAGTTTCCTCTGTTTAGCCTGCTTAGCGATAACATAATGATGACAATGCCTGAACAGCTTTATATTTTAGAGGGCTCCTCTCAAGAATCTTCTTGATCATTTGAATTACAATTTTTTGGCATTCTTGTTGGAATTTTTTGACATACGCTTCAGATGATTTTACTTCTCGAAGAAGTTTCTTTGTCTGAAACCCAACATCAATATCCTTTAACGGACGTAAATTTTCAACATTATCCACGTCAATAGCAAAGAGCTTGTTTACGGTGACTGGCAGTTTGGTTGACTTAACAACTAGCTCCAGATTTCTTACTAAAGCTGTTAAGTCAGAAAAAAAAAGTAGGGTGACAGCGGCTCTGGCGTCTGATATAGGCATGCACTGAGTATATTTAAAAAAAGAAGAAAAAAAAATGGGGACGGTTAATTGTAAAAACCGTGGATCAAATGAAAATGGAACACCCGAAGCACTGCGAGGTCGCCACTTCCAGTCATAAACCAAGAGGTCATCGACACTGTTCGCAATTGGTTCAGGTCACAACCACAGGAATTCTACGAACAGGGAATTCAACGCTTAGTGAAGCAACGGAACAAATGCCTGTGTAACCACTGATATTATGTTTAAATAAACATGGTTCATACCATTTTCTGCGCACTGTTCTAGTTTCATTTGATCCACTCATATATATATATATAATTATTAAATATATAATTACTAAATCACATCGTACATGACAACGGAAGACAGACGACACAAGAGCTTCCTCAACCCTTCCTGCTGGGAGCACATACCCTCCAACCTCCCACTTTATCACTACATAATGATGAGAGACAACTTAACTTCAGACAGCAAGTATTTTTCTAAACTCAAAACGGTTTGTAAATTATGAATAAATTTAACTTTGCAATAAAAATTTCATTCAGAAAATAGATTCCATAGCTTTTCCAGATTTGTGGGAACATCGTATGTATCCTTTATGAACTCAGATAATTTCACTGACTTCTCATTAATTTTCCTGACTGGTTGCACATAACAAGGTCCGTTCCCTGACTATTTTTAATTTCCCCGACTTTCCAGGTCTGTGTGAACCCTGTATTTGGGGGATTGATCCAACGTGATATACTAAGCCTCAAAGAGGCCAGCACGATAACAGTAAGTGAATTAACAATTTAATGACATTTAGTATCGAAAGATTGAGGAACAACTTGAACCTCAGTATTTACTACATCCTTTTCACATTTTTCTGTTAAATTAAATGCTTTCTATATTTTATTACATGCGAAGAACGGTGAGCGAAATTGTGTGTTTATTTTTGGTAATATAAAATCAAAGCGGTTTCATTTTTAGAATGTTTATTTCCAACTATTTATGACATGGCGTAAATGAAGCTTCAAATATTTAAATCAGATCCGAGACTTAACTGGAAAGTGTTGTTGTTCTTATTGATTTAAGGTAAAATATGAATTAAGTAATAAGAAATGTAAGAAGTAAAAAAATGTAGGATAATATAAGTTTTCACGAAGTTTACTTTTATTCTCATGATATTCACTTGTAAATTTGTTTGAATTCTACGTAGAATAAAATATTGATCTTCAGTTAAATTACACCACTTATGCAAAAATATGATTACGTTTGTTGCCCAAAATATGAAAAATCAGCTAGCAACTTTTCTTTCACAGTCCAGTGGATATGTTAGCATTATGATCAATGCAGTACTATAATTCCCAATAAATCTCATTTAATAATTTATTACACAACAAATTACTCGCAACTACCTTTCTGAAATTATTGAGATGGACAATTTAACAGAAGCCATAATTTAAACACTGTCGCGTACATTAGCAAAGCACAGAATTACTGAAAACATATTGAGTTACCAATGTCAGCAACCTTTGCATTAAGTCTTCCACAGTTTAATTTAATTTAATTTATTAGAAGTTAGCACGGATACAGCAAACGCCATTTTACACCGTTCTTGTAACAAACAATACCATTTTTTTTTCATTCATTCATTCTAGATTCATATAACAAGCCTTTAGAAATTTACTTTTACTGAAGCAGAAATCTGGTGACAAAGGAAGAGTATTGTAAAAATGTGATAATCTATATACAAGAGATCGCTGGACCAAACACAATCTCGGTTTTGAGAGGTAGAAATGATGTTGTGAACGAGAATTTCGTCTGGGTACTCTTAGGTTAAAAAGTGGAAGAAGGTCGTTGGTCCTTTCGTTTTTCACATTTTAACATTGAAATTTCCGCGTTTTGTCATTTCTACAGGTACGTATTTGGTGGTTTGTCATATATTAAGAAAACCGTGACGCGCAAGTCCTACCGACTACCAAAAGAATAAATTCATACAAAGGACCAGAAGTAGCAGCAAACTGTAAAGTAAAAACAATATTCAAATTTCATTAAATAAATCTGCATGTTAAATAAAAGTGAAAATGGGGGTTATTTTGTTGGCGTCTCATTGATACACTGACTATTTTTAGCGTGACGATAGGACATCGATCTGAACAGCTCTGGTCTTTCACTTACGTCATAATTGCAGTACTCCATTGCAAACAGAACTTAAGTAATTTTTTATTTTTATTTATATATTTTTGTGATTATTATGTTCTCTTGAGATACACATGATTCCTTTAATGAACGGCAAAAACTCACTTTAGAACCATCGAAGTCTCCCCCCCCCCCTCCCTAAGTCCACTTTGTCATCTAAAATATACAAGGTTTTCGGGTTTCCTGTAAATTTAAACAAGCTGTCTTAAGTGGTGCTTGGAATAGTGCTCTTCAATTATTTATTTACTTATATATTTACTTTAGTCATTGCTCATTCAATTCAAATTGGAATTTTCCAATACTAAATAAAGTTGGAATTTACGCAGCCCTCGTAACAGTATTGTGCGAACAAACAGCCGTAATTTTATTTTCCCTTCACATTGATATAATCTGAATAATGTTTAAGGGTTACTTTGACATAAAAAAGACCTGAATATTGGACTACAAAACAGAAGTTAAATGAACAAACAGCAACAGTACAACATGATATAAATATTCGGCATCAATATTTCCTTACGTTTGAATCTGAGATGGCAAGCTAACACTGGCTCATGGAAATGCGTAAGATACTTTACTCTATGGAATCATGTGATACTTTACGAAAAAAGAATATATATATATTGAAATTCTTAATATAGTTAGAACTTATGTATATTATCTTTCGAAAAGTGTCATGCAAGTCTAGCAGCAGTGATCACTTCTTAAACCTAGTCCCTCACAGTAATTAAATACTGTATTGACACAGACCTTGCAACTTCAGCACTTAGGGCCAGTTTTACAATCGATCGCTAAGCTTCTAGTCAGCGCTAAGTTGAGGCCAAGTCATATTTCGCGTACACAAAATATGACTTGGCCTCAACTTAGCGCTGGCTAGAAGCTTACCGGTCGATTGTAAAACTGGAGGTTACACGTGTACAGCAGCAAAGTATGATTCTAATGTACTGCCGTAGAAAAACTCACTATGTGAAAAGTTATACCTGAACCCCCCCCCGTTCAAAAAAAAAGTGAGCATAACGAGGAGAAAATATTGAGTGTTTCACTAAAATTCAATACGGGAAAATTTCTCTCCAGATTTCATCTTTCCTGCATGTTTAGTACGGGAATCGTGTACACAAGTTAAGAAAAGATCATTTAGTATTAAGTCCATAACAAAATGTTAATAACTCTTTTGATGGTTAGTTCTGTTTTGGTTTATTATGCTTCTGAAGATTATAGCTTATGGAACATTACAGTATGATCACAACTGATGGACAAGAAAAAAACTCATTAATTAGACGAGACAACTTCATCTGTAGTTTCTAGAGAGATTTTGCCCGATTAAAAATTAATGATTGAATCTTACTATCACTACTTATCACCTCAATTACCTCACACACAAAATAAGAACACAGAACATATTTCAATAATCGATTAGGGTTTCACAACAAATTAATTCTTATGGACCACATACCGTTTGATCTGCTACCCGCACAGAGATGTAATGTTGAGCATACTTCTTTAGGATCCATTGTTTCTATAAGTAACTGAATTACTGCGTCACCGTATTCTGCAACAAATTTATTGCAATCCTTGGACACACTGCGAGGCAACCAGTTGCAAACTGAGTGAACTGCACTAATTATTTCCTCCTGCAAAAGCAAATACATATTAATAACACACTATTTACTTGTATTACTATCATATTTGCTACACAGTACATATTACAAAAAAGAGCGATAAATTAATGTCATGTTGTATTTCACACACAATATTTTTGGGAATAATTTAAAGTTTCTTACTATCTACAGCTTAGTATTTGGAGCACGTTAACTAGGACTCTCGTAAGAAAGGTTTATGGGCCGCAGAGGAAGTGGTCACAGCTGAGAAACGAACGAAGTCACATCAAATTCAGCTGGTCTTTCTCCCGAAACAACTTTCCTATATCTTGCTTAAGAACAATCGACGTAAGACTGAAAAAAAACGCCATTGCTGCCTGGGAACTGTGCATCTATTCCTGTGATTACCTACTTCCTCTCCTTGGCTCTTATCGACCACAGATACCCCAGTCATCTCGTTAGTAAACAACTTAACCGAACCAAGAAGACTCCAACTGGCCTTCTTGCGAAGCTCACCCCCCCCCCCCGGCCGCTCGTAATCTTTTCACCCTGCACCATCCCACTCTTCATGTACTCCAAAATCTACTCACACTAGCGCATCCCATCCTGATTGAGTCACCTAGGACTGAAAGAACTCATTCCTCATGCTCAAAAATAGCCTACCGCAGACCCTAGAATCTCAAACATGATCCTTTTCGTTCTTGATTGCCCGGTCTTTGTTTTTTTATCTATTCTGTCCGGTATTATTTATTTTTCCCACGGTTTCTTTACCTTCATATCTCCTTCAGAAAGTATCTTTACAACTCCTTCCAGTTACCTGTCTCCCTCTTCTCTTTCGTCACCTATCTGTGTTTTTCTCAGCAACTTCAGCCACTTTCCTGCCTGCATGACCTGATCACTCTGCTACCTAACTTACGACATAGTAATTTCTTGTAACAGCTCCTCTCTATGTTATTTCCAATTCTATGACGTGGCCATTAGGAAGAAACAAAATTAGATTTTCGTATCGCCTATATGTTCAATAGTTACCAATAGGCAAGTTAAAAAAATCCACAAAAGGACTTTAATTGGAAAAGTAATCTTTACGTGGCAACTAGCTCCAGGTATTAGCTTTTATGTTAAAAAATACATACAATAGTCTTCATTTCGTATGAATAAAGTAGATGTAGATGTTACGAACTTATACTACTCGCTGTATTGAGACCACATTGTGTGTAATATATGGACTGACCCAGGGAAATGTGTATAGTAACGATAGATAGTAGTCGGTTTCAAATTTCTAAGCGCACGCGTTGTTCTATTCTGCAGTTCTAGTACCAAGCAAACATCGAGCGTACTGTTAAGACTAGTTCCGAGAAATTGTTTCTATTTACATTTAACAGATACGCTGAAAAGAAAAAGTGGAACTGGTTGTGTGGTGTTTGGACCTAAGGACAGGACGAAAAACACCGTTTTACCTGCATACTCGGGCATTATTAAATTTTACCTTGGATGACATCGAATTTACTTATTGCCCTTAGGCATCTCCGGCTCAGGGCGATATAAGGTGGAGAAAAGGATGTTGGAAGGTAGTCGTCCAGGTACTAAGTACTATCCCGGCATTTCCCTGGTGTACCTGAGGAAAGATCTGGAAAAATCTTAAGTCAGAGTTCGTTGCCAGAACTTCTGATTGCTAAGCCAACGCTCTACCAACTGAGCTCCGGCTGCTAGGTTTATCGTGTGAGAAGCAACGTGTTACAGACTTTAAGCAAAAAAATCCCGCCATCAATGAAACTCGTGATATATTTGTCAAATACAAAGAAATTACTTAGTCGAAGGTCTCAATGCCTATAGTGTCTCATCTTAAAAGCACTCCTCCAGGTAATTTCTGTGAGCTGAAACGCTGTTGTTGTAGCAGCCTTAACCACCTCTGCAGTAGCAAATTTCCGGCCCCCATGATGCCTAAAATGTCAAAAATTACCACTAGTGTCATCATAACACCATACATGACATTGACACAAGTTTTGTAACACATTGTTATGTATTTTTTGTTTTATTTTAGCGTAACTCCAAATAACGAAACTCAAATTACAGACAACAATAAATTTAGAAGAGAACAAAAAAGGAGAAGGAGATTTATAGATCACTTTCCTAACTTCAGAACCCATAAGTACATTATGTTGATGGTAAAAAAGAAGATAAAAATGGAGCTAATCTCTATGGTCAAATTAGGAAGAAAGAATATACGTTATATTAGCTGAATCCGGGTTTTCATATGAGTCACGTGACACCGATCAGTTCTTCTGCCGTGAATACTGTCAGAACTGTTACGAATTTTCTCAAAGTAAATAACAAACTTATATCAACTGGTTGCAATTGGTTCCGACAGGATAGTCGTAAATACTGGGGCTAAAATGGTATAATGTCACAAGTAGAACAATCCGCAGGCTGATAATTATATATTTTCTGTTTACTTCATTGCAACCAATTGCCACTCCGCCATTTATTTAGCAAACAATTGGGTCCAAAGCAAGATTTTGGCAAAATAGAAAGCCTTCAACCTTATGAACATTTACAGGTTATTCATTGCAACGCAATCCATGTAGTTCCCCACTGTGGACAAAAAGGATTTAAGTAGCGATTACAAATATTTTTACGAGTCTGTCTCGCTCTTTCAGAAGGTATTCCCATCAGATTAGGCAAACAGGTAAAATTATATACTAGTATAAATGATACTTTAACAATTTTAACTGAATTGGTCATGAAAATACACTCCTACCTGGTTCGAAATTAAGACGTGTTCCCTGGGCTAAAGATACTCCGAAACACTTCCCTGGAATGATTAAAAAATCGACCTGAACATCTGAAGGAGATTGTGTGAAATGTGATTAATAGAAATTTTCCTTTTCGCGTCTTCGGAAAACATATTGCTTACTATGAGAGGAAAAGAAATCGCATTTTACCGTACTAGCTAGCACTAAGACGCATTCTGAAGGAAAGAAAACGAGAGTAGCATTGAATTACCAAAGCTGAATTTTGATGCAGATTTAATTAATTGATCAGATGATAGTTGCAGCGAGCTGCTAATTACGAAACATTTAGATTACGGCACATTTCAAAGGACGATACAAATCCGATCATAGAAATTGCCAACTTTTCTGTCACATTCAAAGAATTGTGCGATATCTACCCTCAACCCTCAGCGCATATTTCGGGTGAAAACGTGATAGATGGGTTTATAAGTATAACATTTTTCGTGGTCACATGCTACAATTTGAAATAACTGTTTCGAAATCTGGTGTTTCCAAGAAAACTGAATATAATAATAATAAAGTCGAATGTCTCAGAACAAGTTTCTCGACAAATAACTACTAACGCTAATCAGAAAAAGCAACATCTTATGTATCCAATTTAAGGATTTTTTTTCCCCAGAAAAAGAACACTATTGTGCCACTTGATGACGAATCGAACGGAAGGCAAAATTTTGCAGAAATATTTATCTAACCAACAGGCACTAACTGTAAATATTTACGTTCATAAATAGTTGGATTTTTTTCGTCTTATTTCACTCCACCCTAGTGGCCACCATGCTTTGTGTACACTCACCTAGATGTCTTTAATTTTTTTTTTTACCATTCATATGTATATGTCAACATGCAAACGAGTCACATCTAGAACGACAGCTTCTTTAGCAGTCCTACATGGACTCGTTTTATAATTCTACTGAAGATGAACTACACTATTGCATTGTATCTTTAGAGCACTAAATTCTCTCACAAAAGTACATAAATAGGAGGGAACATTTCGTCAAAAAACTTGGTCACAGAAGAAATTTAAAAAAAAAAAAGTAGTTACGAGGAGTGGCTACATTGTCAACAGAAAGCTAGGTAACAGGGTGGCCTGGTCATGAAGGCGGAAAGCTACTAACGTAGTCGAAAAAAAAAACGGTCAAGGACGTGTGGAGGTAGGCAGGTTAACTGGTAATCAAAGGCTTCCTGAAGAGATAATAAGAATACGGAACCAGCGTGAAAAATTAAATAAAAAGTATAGTGTTATAATGAAATCTGAAATGTCTCCTTAACGGTTTATTTATTTCAATTGTAGCTAGGCTTTTCGAAATGGAACTAGGTTCATGTTCAAGCCGAACGATGACATAATGTTGTCTGAGGTTCTGTTTATGAGAGTAGTTTATGCGTGTTGTTATATA
>JAGDQP010015258.1:28691-43197 GCA_022664845.1 Lepisma saccharinum | reverse complement strand
TTGTCAACAATTTCTTTTTAATCTTGACATACAGGCAATATTTTCTCCACTTTTACATTGACTGAGTAAGTTTAGTCAAAAAAAAAAGAAGAAGAGAGAGAAGTATTTGTAATACTAATACTATATATATCTAACAGTCAATTGCTCTTCATAACTGCAACCTACCACCACTTCCTGAGTCTTCAGTTTCCTGCGTTTGAGTGCTACCTTTCCGTTCCATTGGTACGTGCCCCTCACGGTAACTACGGTTGTAAATGACAACTGGGACATTGTCATAGAAGCTATGTCTTTCTTCCTCCTCGGGACTCATTTGTATCTGCGAAGAGCTTCCCGTTCTCGAGTTTCCTGAAGAACAACAACAAACCATGTCTACATCTATATGAAAAGAATTGTTCATTCCCTGTAAATATTGATATTTTTAAGCAAACAGCCAAGATATGTCAACATGTAGTAGAATGCTTCCAAAAAATAACGTAACTTAATGTGAAACGAAGCTTTCCAAGGCGGTTCACTAACTTACCGACCAATATTCTTAACAATTAATCAATTATATTATAAATTGATCAAATTGCTTGTTTTAAGTTGCATTCAATGTTTCTTTAGTAATTTCTATAGCATTATGTTATCAATTATCACCCTTCGTAATGTCTCATATGTACTTACTTATACATACAATGGGTCCCACAGTGTGTGAATTGTTTACATTTTAGAAATGTCAGAAATTCTTAATCATTATCGTGTGGATATCAACCAAGAAAACACACAGTTATGAACAAAAGTTCTGAAACATGTCTTTAGATATATTTCCCAAATTTGCAAAAATTTTGTCCCTCATGCGTGTAACATCTATGAACGAAAATTAAAATTGAGATTAATAATACTCATTGGGCTACAAACACTTCTCTCCGGGATAACCAGGAAACTATTTGGTCTGATTTTTAGACTTATGAATATTTTGCCAACAAACAGTGTTTGTTTGTTTGTTTTTCCCAAAATTTCACCCTTCTTGAGCTAAATATCAGGACAATACTTTCCACAAAAGTGCGTCATGCTATTGTGTATATATCTGCAAGTCAACAAATATATACGATATTTCAATCATCTGCAGTAAGAAAAGTTAATTATCGACATGCGTCAAAAATGTTGTCTCCACATAACTGTACACTAGAATTAGGGTTGCCAGGATGTCCTCTTTTTGTATAATAACTTCAATGTGTCATGTTCTCACATCAGTGTGGTAATAATTCAAATTTCCAGCACTGAACCCCACACTCTTTTGCCGATTTGATATTACTTCCGTGCGTTTAAAATAATTAATAAATTAAAAATCTTCAACTTAGTACACTTTCCTCGCTGCCATCGAATCGTCTGACAAAATGGCGATTACAAACACAAGTTTCGCCAACCAATGCATTGGCTTCATCAGGTGAAAAGAAGGGACTGTGGGAATATATGAAGCCTTCCGTAGATATGGCCTTTGTCAGTTTTCTTTGCAGGTGAAAACAAAACTGGTGGTCCTAAGCGGAAAGAAGGTAGGTGCAATGTTGCCACAGTGTACTTCACCATGGGATGTTGTTGTCAGATACTTACAACAGAAGGACTTGGTTGCACAACTGTATATTTGGTTATATATGGGAAGTTATTTGTATAAATGTTTATTAAAACGACTAAAAAGGTTGAAATAAATGATATAAATAAAATGCAACAAAACAACATTATATAGGATTTGTTTAACAAGTCTTAGCCTACATTTAATGCAGGTTGTTTTTTGTAAATAAGATTGCTTTCATAAACCATTCGCTCTTGATACAATATCTTGGCATCGGCTATTTCATGTGTTTTGAGCACATTTTCAGGTGTTGTATGAGGTCAGATGTGGGAATTCATTCTTTTTGGCATCTCTAATGTGCTCCGTGACCCTGGTGTTAAGCTTCCGCTTAGTCATTCAGGTATACTGGTCCCTGCACTGACAAGTGATCAGCTGAACTCCACAATCTGTGTTGTTTTTTTTTTTAGAATATAGAAACTTTTAAATTTGGTAAAATTTTTATTCAATGTTTTCGGAAGTTTTACGGCGGGTTTCAACTTATTTTTGACATAAACCAAGTTGAAAGTGTACCAAGTTGAAGGTAAGCTTCGAATGTTATCCTGGCCACGTAAACTGACATTTAATCAATGCACTAGTTCGATTACAATGATTAAATGGTAAAATTATTACTGTGGTGTTATTAAAATCGAAAAAAAAATATTTCTATTCTGTTTCAGCATGAAAATTATAGATTCTTTTATGACAAAATTATAGAAAATGGCTACCCACTTCCAAACGCTACAGTATTCCTATTTCCTTTTTCACGTTAAAGCAAAAACTAGTAACACACTTCGCTGTCGCCAAGCAATGCCTCCAATATTAGATATATTTACATATTCAATATGCTATATTGAAGTACCATATTTATAGTTTTCATCATAAATAATATTAGATATTATCTCTCTATATTTAAAGTTATATTGGTTACGCTAAAATTAAATTTCTAATTTACATTTTAAGTACCGTAATTATTTGTGGGTTATGTAAAGATCACTTTCTGTTACGTACGGTATTTTCAACTGACAACAATGCTTTGTTTCCTCTTTTTCCGAGTTGAAATTTGGCAACTCTGACTGGAGTCAGAAGCTTAGTTACAAGCAAGACAGGTATGACCTTTACCTAGGTTTCTCTAGGTGTTTTACGGTTAAAATCTGCCCATAAGGGAGGGGGGGAAGGGCGCTTGTGCCTTTTAATATAGTTCTGACACGAATCTAAGAGTCATTATTTCTAACCTTCTATTTTATTATTTCCTGATAACAACACTTCAGAAACATCCAAACTTCAAAGTATAAACAATGCACACACTGTGAGGAGGAGGAGGAGTAGTGCCAACATACTTTTTAGTACGAGGAGCATGTGGCACCAACATATTTTATTCACCCCGCACCAACGGGCGGGTACTTTAGCTACTTTTTCAATAACGAAAGAAAAATATTAGTTCATTTTTTACTATCAGATTATCACTTTATTTAGTAATATGCTACTAATATGTAAACATGTAATGTTTTGTAATCTTAAGATGGACCACTTCTGCTTTAGTAAGAATTCTACCTGATGATGTACTGGTCATGATTGGTGTTCTTCCCGAAGGTAGATCCTGACTCGAAGGTCCCTGGGCAAGGTAAATCGATAGGGGGTTGTTACTGCCTTCCGTCGGATGAAGATAACGTCCTAAAGACGGGACCTAAAGTTTAACATAGGCTACAAACCACTTGTCTCCCCACGGGATTCGAACCCGGAACCCCTTGCTTACAAGGCAGCGAGCCCTCCCACTCACCCACAGGGAACACTGATGATGTATTATGAAAAGTCAGATATTGAAATATATTGCTTGTACTAAAACATCTGTTAATAATTATATGTGAATGATGATTGAACCTTCAAAGAAGCAATTAGCAACTTCGTCATCGGTGGAAGTAATAATTAATTAAAGACTGCGAAAGAACTGGAACAAAGAGTTTAGTTAATTCATAGTAGAGGTAAAATGTAGACTAATCAAATTAAGACATCAACGTAAGCTATTAGTAGACAATTTTAATATGTGAACTTGACCCGTTTAAGTCGTCACGATGCCGTCCATGGCTAGAACAGTCACTGATAATAAATGTCCTAGAGTGCGGATAAGATGTGGATGCACGCTCACTGTGGATACAGTGTTGTGGAGTTTCTAAGTTTTCGGAGCACATTAAACACCAAAATTCGGTGGAATATATTATTTCTCACCAAAGAATTCTTCTTCCACAATGTTTCTTGTGTGAAGTTCACTTGGTTTTACAATAATTTATTCCACTAGCAAACAGCTTAGCAATATTAGTTATTTTTGTACAAGCTACGAAGAAAATTTCAAGAAAACCCACATTACAAGATTTTTTTTTAATTACCTGATAAATATTTGCCTCTATATTAAATGCTAACGAAATTTGATGATTAAACACTTAAAAAATTAAGTATTTTCATATACCACCCTTGAAGTCTATTACAGAAAACACTGATTCTCTTATGCCGTCTGAATTTTAAGCAAAACTGTGAATGTTGACAGACTTCGTGCTGCTTAAAAATATCAATAATTCATTAATGACCTTCCCATTAGCAAAATCATCATAGTTGGTCTTTCACTGAACTAATATACAGTCTAAAAAGAATGTGTGCAAATGACCACTGTATAATAGAACTGAGGGAGTTATTATTCTGAACTAAAATATTGTTCAGTGTTTATTTTTTCATACAAAAGCTTTTAAGTATGAAGATAAAAATAATTAAATTATCATCATCATTTGCTCAATTACAAATAATAATTTGTTGTCACATGCAAGTACGAATAATAGTTTAAGCGGATCTCTCTAAGCAGTTTCAGCGGAACAACTTAACAAATTTGGAACTCCTGCTGCACAAAAATAGAGCAACGCAAAGATTAAGTTAAGATCATTTTCTGTTGCTGTAAGTGATAACATGCCGGATTAAAACTGCTGAGATTCTCTTTAACTATTGCACACGCACATCCACACTCACACACTCACTCACTCTTCGTTATTATACCTCACAAGTGTGTGTTATGAAAGATCAAGAAGAACCCAAAAGTGCTGAAATAAGATTTTTTTTGAGGGGGATGCGGGGAAGTTGGAGGGAGGTGGCTGGAATTTAGTATCTTTCGTAGTCTCACCTTGTTTATGCTGCACTTTCTCCCTAAAACTTTGACTGTCCTTCCCGAGATTCAAACTCCCTGATCTGGTTGCACTTGTTTTACTGCTTGGTCCTGCTCTTTTCTGCTCTGGACTTGTTGATTCCTTTGTGGCAGTCTCTTTATTTGACGACGAATGTGATGAACCCACAAACTCAAGAACTTTGGTGTGATTGCTATTCGCATCTTTAAAATACTGATGCCTCCAACTGGATGGCTGACATTCGGAATCGGAGTAGGCACCTACGTCACCATCTGCTTTTCGCTGGAAGAGTTTTCGTGATTTGTGTCTGTAACCGAAGTGAGGTGTACTATTTTGGCTAGCATCCGAGGCTGAGTAATAACTGGAACTGTCTTCGAACGGCGGCGGAGATTGTTTCGGGATCAATTCCGGTGACGGGTTACCACTTCCGGGTGGCGTTATATCCACACAATTCAGATCTTTCATTCGTTGCTGCATGGTTGCCACATCTAACACTTGCGGTCCACTAATTATAATCCCCTCCCGATTTTGCTTTTTCCGTCTTTTTGATTTGAGACTTTCCATGCGTTTGAGTAACGCTTTGGCACTGTCCTTTAAACGCTCACTGCCTGTCCTTCGGAAACTTGACACCACAACATCTGGATCGAGGGTTGAGTCATCGGCTAAACCACCCGCTGGAAGACTAGAAAACGCTTCTATCTTCGGGACTCCTAGACATGTCGGATCTTCGATTATCTCGTTGTTATCGCTACCTGCAACGAAAAGAGAACGAAGAAAGATATACAATGAGCAATATTATGTAAAACTGGGCTCTATATAACATGGTAAAAGAAGGTACTCACATTCCAGAATGAAAAGACAGACGTACAAATAGACTCTTCACAAACATAATAGAAAAGCGGCAATGTTTCGCTGAAGGCGTATTCACACAATGGGAGAGAAGATGGACAGAGGGCTACTTCTAGGGAGCGGCCATGTTGCCATATATATTACTTAGATGGATTTAATCAATCTCCGTGGAGTCAGTGCACCACTGTTAAAAATCAAATACTAAATATTACGTTTCTGCCCTTCCTTGAACTTTTATCGAAAATGAAAGAGGTCTCCGTACCTACGATGCGTCTGTGTGTGAGAGAGAGAGTTCTCATATTTTTGAAGATACTGTACAAATGATAATCAACAATGGAATTTTGGAAAGTGGCCCCAATGTGAATGTGTATCAAATGAACTATCTGACATGTTGACACTGTTTTGTTTATTTTAGCTGAGAAATCAGAATGACCGTAATGGCGTAAGCGTATGACGTCATTAATTCACACAATAATAATAATAATAATAATTCACAGCTATATTCAATCCACTACTGGATAAGGTCTCTCCCGGAGGGAGAAGTTGATCTACTGCTCCCACGCTGACCAGACGTTTTGGGACAGGAAAGCCGAAGCTCTCAACTGTGATCCCCACTGTCTTTTGTTCATAGCAGCTCCCCATTTGCATCGCGATGCTAGGTGGGCACCGTTCCACACCCTCTCGCTTTGGAAAAAAATCCTTTGGCAGAGCCGGGAATCGAACCCGGGACCCCACGATCAGCAGTACATATTAAGCAAATTATTATAAATATATACATAACAGTAGAAAATAAAAATAAAAATAGATATGCCTACAGCTAATCCACAAGATATCACTATGTATATACATACTTAAACATACCACACCGTAACACATCGAAGTATGTGCAGGTGTTTTTATATATTGGCTTTACAATTTCACGACAAGAGCCTCCACGTAACACAAGCATTGCAATTTTTCTTAACCTAATTTACTATGCAAGTTTTTGAAGCCTTTAGTTGAAATCTGTAAAGCATTTACAGACTAAGGTGTTGTATGGATGTTATGTTATTTAAGGTTTGTGCAAAACAATGATATCTAACGATAGATGGCAGCACTACCACCGTGTGTTTCTGCTGTATTTTTATCGTTGTATGAAATTCCAATGCTGCTCCTACACACTCAATTCTAGAGAGTTCAAACTTTTACAGAGAAGAAAGTTCTTAACCATTTCAAGAGTTTTACCATTGCTTATTTTTAATCTTATCTTTTTTGTTCATTGTTGAAAGAACAGTGTAATAGCAAGACTCTGTTGGTTAGTTTGGAAACATTATATATTATTAGCAACAATACACGAATAAAGAAATATGCCACGCACGTATGCAGAATTTGGCTTTGGGAGTGGTCCAAGGGCTTCCGGAGGGGAGGTCCAAGGTATGTCTGGGCATGAAATATATATTAAATATGTTCCTCCTGAAGTTATTCTATTTTTCCATAAATTTCTGATTTTTTTCGGGGGGGGGGTGTCCGAACCCACCCCCTAAATATGTCCCTGGTTGGCTCTATTAGTCTTTAAGGTTAGTACGCACTGTTTCTTCGAGGCATACTTTCGGGGGCCGGTATTACTCAAACATATACTGAAATACGCATATAAAAGTACATTCTATAAATATTGTTCATGTTATTTTGAGGTTAACTAAGGAAGTATGACATGTTCTTAAGTAACATTAGTATTGTTTTATATTTTAGCACTTCGGAGTTAATATGCATTATTTACAACTTTCGTGAGGGCCCCACGACTTCATTTTGCACCCCCGAAAGAATTTTCCTGAAAGAAACACTAGTACGTACTCGTTTTTAATTTTAAGTTTGTTTTTCTTCTTTGTTGGGTTATGTTAGATAGCACAATGCTTATTCACAAGTTAAATTAGGTTAACAACTTTCCTACGCTCTTACTAACCCCGCAAGTGAATTAAATTATATGACGTCACAGCGTAACCATAGCAACGTAGAAAAAAATTCATAGAAGTATATATATTTTTTTCGTTATTAACAGTTCTTTGTATAAGAATCAAAACAACGTGTACTTTTGGTTTGCATCTCATTAATTTTCTGTTCATTTTAAAGATAAATTAAAAATGTACACTAGGTAAATATACCTTAAGTGAACGGTTTACTCGCGTCTAAGGAGAGCCTACATGGAAACAATGTGGAATAGAGTGTTTAATTAACAACACTTTTGCGTATGTCCATCGCTGACCGAGGCTACGCGGCTCACGCCACCCAGCTGCCTTCGGACGTACTCGCTTCGCTCGGTGTACATCCAGCTCTGGATTATTTATATACACCCTAGCTTTCAGTAGCTTCTATTTGGTAGAACCGTCTGGCCGAGTAATACCAAAGCAATTATTCATAATCACTAACTAACTCTGGCTTTATGGAACTCGCAAGTTCATCGCCGCAGTAACAAACGTTCGCCATTGGATTCTATCCTGGGCAATATCAAGCCTTCCAACCAGGATAGAATATAATCTTCGTTTTTCCCCCATCCGAGCAACATGCCCTGCCCACCTTAGTCGTCTCGATTTCATTATTTTTACAACATCTGGAGAATCGTACAGTCCGTGGAGTACTTCATTATACAGTCTCTTCCACTCTCCAGTCATCTCGTCCCGTTTCGACCCATATATCTTTCTCTAAACCTTATTTTCAAATACACGTATTTTATGTTCATCTGCTAGGGTCGTACTCCAACTTTCGCAACCGTAAAGTATTACCGGCAGAATAACCGTTCTGTATATTATTAATGACAATTTCCTTGATATTAATCGCGATGTTAGAAGTTTTTGGACTGAATAGAAACATGCGTTCCCCGATACTAAGCGACTTTTTATTTCTTCCGTGACCTCATTTCTGCTTGTTACGTATGCTCCCAAGTATTTAAATTTGTTTACTTTCTCTATGACTTCATCCCTAATTCTTATGTTTTTATTTCCTTCATTCCCTGTGTTTCGGCTTGTTATCATGTATTTTGATTTATCTATGTTTACCTGTAGACCTATCTCATCGCACGCTTCTACTAACACATCGGTGTTGCTGTGTAGTGCATCTATATCGTCCCCTATTAAATCTACATCATTCGCGTATACAAACAGTTGATTCAAACCATTCAATGATAGCCCCTTTTTGTCCCCTTTAATTTTTAAAATCGCATATTCTAACGCAAAGTTAAATAGTAGTGGTGACAAGCCATCGCCTTGTTTAAATCCGTTGCGAATCATGAAACTATCTGACATATTATAACTTATCCGTACTCTGCTTGTGGGGTCGCTGAGACACATCTTCACTAGCTGAACCAATTCCAAATCGTATCAAGATACTGTATAACTTTTCCCTTTTGATAGAATCATATGCTTTCTTAAAATCAATGAATAGCTGATGAACCGTCCCATTGAATTCCCATTTCTACTTCAATATTTGTCTCAAGGCGAAAATCTGGTCAAATGTGGATCAATTTCTTCTAAATCCACATTGGTGATCTCCAATTATTTAATCTACATATACATTTAGGCGTGTTAAGAGAATATTACTTAATACCTTGTAACAAGTTGGAAGTAACGAGATTCCGCGGTAGTTATTACAGCCACATTTATTGCCTTTTTTGTAAATCGGAACTATTATTGATGTTTTCCATTCCTTTGGGAGCTCCTCCTATCTCCATATACCACTTATCAATTTATGTACTTCCTTGATTAGTGCCGTTCCTCCTGTTTTAATTAATTCGGCTGGAATATTGTCTATTCCTGGTGATTTGAAATTTTTCAATTTCTTTACCGACATTTCGATCTCGATCTCGATCTCGCTAGGTTCAGGAATCCACGGTTCTGCGGTATGGATTTCAAATTCCTGTTTCTTCCCCGTTGTGAACATTAAGAAGTTTGTCGAAATAACTTTTCCACACATCGACAATTTTAGTCGGATCCGACTGAAGATCTCCACGTTCATTTCTAATAATTCCTAACCTCGGCTGGTAACCTTTCCTTAACGAGTTTACCCCTTTGTATAGATCTCGTATGTTATTTGTCTTGCCGTTTTCCTCAATCTCCTGAATCTTTTGCGTCAGATATTCTCGTCTTTTGTTTCTGAACCCACGTGTGGCGTTTCGTTTCGCGTTACTGTAGTGGTTGGTATTTGCTTCGCTTTTACTTAGCCATCGTTGCCTTGCTTGTTTTCTTTGCTCATGAAGCTTAAGGCATTCTTCATTAAACCAAGGTCTGTTTTTCTGTTGTTTCTTCTCACCTACACGTTCCTTCGCTGCGCTCTTAATTGTTTCACGAATTTCCTGTCACATCTTACATCAATTTCATTATTATTACTCGAGTCGGCTAGGATTTCGAACCTATTTGAGAGTTCGAATTGGTAATCTGCTTTTATGCTCGGATTATTTAATCGTTTCACTTCGAATTTCAGTTGTTTTGACCCCTTGCTTTCTCTGTTCGCGATGCATAACTTTTCCCTTACTTTTGTGATCACTAATTGATGGTCGGTGTCACCTTCCGCTCCTCTGTACGACCTAACATCCATTAAATTGGTGTGTCTTCGTCTTTCTACTAATACGTGATCGATCTGGTTGAGAGTTTTGCCGTCCGGAGATACCCATGTGTATTTGTGTATGTCTTTGTGTTCAAAGTACGTGCTCTTTACCAGTAGGTTTTTCGAAATCGTGAGTTATCAGTCTTTCTCCATTGTTATTGGTCTTTTCGTGAAGGCTGTATTTGCCTATGGTAGGTCTATATTTTTTCTTCCCTCCCTACCTTTCCATTGAAATCACCGTGTTGCCCCATCGAGTACGTATCGTAACGTACGATAGTCTTTCGTTTACGAACTCTATATTCTGAACCGCCTGAAGGATACTGTTCTTAGTGAGGAATCCTATTACTACTTTTATTAAATTTCGTAATGCGTATATACACAAAAAATAATTTTCTTTTTTTAAAAAAATATATAAAAGTAACAAGGCCAGGATTCGATCCCGGGACCTTTGGATCAGCTTTCCGAAGCGCTTATTGGTGTTACTTATAGTTCAAGGAGCTCTGCTCAAGAGTGGGTCACGCCTTGTTTCCATGTGCTTCCCTCAAACGCTAGTAACGGTTTTGCTAGAAATATAACATTAACCTTTACGCAATAACCTATATGTAAAAGCAATACTGGACTGATGAATGCCATTAAAAGTTTAAGGCCGCCTTTTCATGTACGCGCTTGCCGCATGGTTTGATTACGATTTTTATGAGCAGCAAATAGAAATACTTAAATACGTGTTTCAATTGGCTACTCGGGCAAATAGATAATCAATGAATACATGAAGCCAAGAAGCGGTGGAGACATATTTTATAATATTAGGATCAGTTAATCTCGATCGTCCATAAAAGACCATAAAATGACCCTATCAATGACGTCAATTTAAAGTTACTAACGGACATCATATCGATATTTTCGTTATGTAATGACATCTATTCGACTGTAACATTTTAGCATCATTTATCACGTGATTTTTACATTATTTCCTGACGTCATTTTCAGGTCTTTCTGACCTTCCTATGACGTGAAAATGACGTTTCTGTGTTGCATGGGTTTGACTATTTCCTGTCCAATTCTTGCTAAAAACTTAAATATTAATTACAGTATGTACTACAGTCCGGAACGCGCATGACTGAAGAATTAAAATATAAATAACAGGCCGCAAAGCGATAACAAGCGTAAAAACTAAGTTGAAATTGAAAGTTTTGGTCCATATTGGTTTAGAATGGAAGTGAACGATCTTAATATCCGGCGTTTATCTTTCGACACTAGCCGATCAGTCCAGTATCGTTATATAGAACTCGGTGTTTGCTACAAATATGTTTTATACAAACCAGGAGGTGAGAGTTTGCATTCTGGGTGGTGAATTGTGACATCACAGAGTGGGGAAATGCGTGACCATCGTCTGGAATGGTGCTGGAAGGTCCAGTTCTCACTAAGAGCACATTGATCATCCTCATCGGAATCCTCCACCTGTGAAATCATGTAAGTACATAAATCAGTGACAACAGTATACATCATTCTCGTTTAATATATGCATAATTTAATGACAAACTAAACCTTAAACAACATGATCATAGTTTATTTCCGTTACACATGTATTTATAATGCAAGGATGTTCTAATAGAGGATATGCAATAGCTATCTCATGCCCAGCGAAAGAGTGAAGCCAAAAAACAAATGAGCATCGACCAAGGCGACGCACCTGATTGGTTACCAGACAATTCCAGTGCTTACTGCCATTTTTGTTAGCCGAAAACAATGTTTCTGATTGGAGTAAGGGTGGGCTAACTGGACGGGACTACGCTGTGACGTTTGACTTCATGTTCTTGGCGAAACCGCATATATCCTCTATTAGAACGTCTTTGTTATAATGTTTTGTTGTTGTTGTTGTTTTCGTCTCCATAAAACAAAAAGAGTTTTGTTTGAATCTCTCAAAATCTTCGGGTTGATTACTTTCTTTTGTTAACACAAAATCGTTTAAAAGATTTTCTAGAAAAGCGGACGCTCTTCAAAATGCGCATGTGCAAGGATCTTGGCTTGGAAGTCGAAATAGTGGGTTCTCTGCTCTCGAGGGAGTGGGAGTTGTAAATACTCTTTCTCTCCACTATTTGCCTTCAGCCGCTTCGGTGGTCTAAGTGGTAGAGCGCAGGCGTCTTGCGTGGGAAACCCGGGTTCGATCCGTATTTATTTATTTAATTTGGACATCTTATCCTAAAATAAATGCTAGCCTGCAACGATGTAGAGTTTTGACTGGTTGCAGAACACTTTAGGATTTGGGTCACAAACTATTAGCTTGAGAAACAGTATCGAACAACGAAATAACTCGAAAAAAAATAATTATGCATAAATAAAAAGAAAAGCATGTTCTTATAAAGTGACTGTATATGAGAGTGCGCCCCATGCTTTTCTTTTTAGTTAAGATTAAGCAAAAATATTTTTTACTTGTTAGTACGAGTTGTTTAAGAAAAGTATGTCTTTAAAAGTGTATTTTATTTTATTTTTTATTTTCTTTAACAAGGTCTAATCAAAAAGTAAAGTAAAGAAATACAAATTACCGAGTCTCATTATCCATAATTTCTATCATTTTCTTAATCGTATATAGTGCATCTTTCGTTATACTGTATTTCTACTATAAACTAGGTATGAATACACTGCTGTCCCTATACCTATCGACACTTCCTTGAATTAAAACTATGCTACCATGCGAATTTTAACACCGAGCCACCGTAGCTCAGTGATAAAGCGCTGGCGTAGATTTCGGAAGGTCGTGGGTTCGATCCTAGCGGCCGACCATCCTGACTGAGGTTTTTCCTGTCAAACCAGGCAAATACCAGGATGGCACCTTCCCGAATTTTTTCCCAGGCCCGTCATTTAGGGGGGTAGGGAGGGGCAGTTGCCTACCCCTCTAGAATTTTGCTAGAAATTTTTTATTTCAAAATTTGCACGATAAAAAAAGGTTATGGGCGTCATGCACTGCGATTAAACAGATTCGATTTACTTATATGCCAATGAGTAGTTACAAGTATTCATTCCTAACAATTGTTTGCATAGAAAAGTACTCCCACTTTGTTTTTTTCGTGTTAGTGGATGTCTCAGTTTATTTCTGTTCCATTTTAAATTGGTTCTCGAAGATAACATGTTTGTAGCAACTAGTTTACAGAAAAGAAGACAATCATAACCTTTTCATTTTATTAAAGAATTTTCATTTGCCACCCTCAATCTGCATACTTTCTAGTTTGTTCACCTGCGTTTGTGTTTAGTTTACCTCTAAAATATTCTTCAAACGAATGCAGTGGAGGTATACATTAAAGAGCGTAATTTTTACTATTTTTTCGACAAGAAAGTACAGTATTTTCATTTAAAAAAATATATATATTAAATTTCAATCAACAATACGGGTTTTTAACGAAACACCATGTGACCTTTTGAGATCGAATTATGATGCCTGACGGATGTCATTTATTCTTCAAAATTGAAAGAACGATGTATCATCCTTTTAGAGTGGTTCACAATGCAGCATGGGTACTAGTCAAGTTTGTTTATCAACCATTTCTTTTTATCGCGAAGTGTGAAGTTAATCGTGTTTAGTTAAAAATGACAACAGAAAACCTGATAGCTTTTCTCAATGAAAACAATATACCACAATACGTCAGGAGGAAGATGTATACAATAAACACCTTTGAACGTTGTTCTTAAGTACCTGACGGGACGAAAAATATCCTTTGGAAGGCGTTATCACGTAGTTGCTCGGCTAATGTAGGCGTTAGAGTGTTTGATCGTTGACCAGGGTTTAATTAAGGCAGATGTCATTTTTTTAAATTAATAAGAACATTAATCATTTCCCTTGCTACTTTTGAATAAATGCTCTATTTTGCATTGCCAACATTTTATTGTGTAGTTTTTATTTTCAAATAATAAAAATTTCATCTCAAAACAGAAAATTTCCGATGGACTACGGTTGGAAATTCATTCAAAGAGATTAGATTTCCACCGGAAAGAACTACCACAGAATCACATGTATATTCTAGCAGAAATTTGTAATCTTAACTCCTATGAAAATTCGCTGTAAAGACTGGTCTTTTTGCTTTCGAAAGATGAACTATTACGTTCAATTCGCGTGGAATATCCGTTCTTCCGAATTTGGTGTGTAGGTTGATATATATATAAATAAATCACAGCCATATTCAATCCACTAGTGGATGAGGCCTCTCCCCGAAGGGAGGAGTTGGTCTACTGCTCCCACGCTGACCAGACGGGTTGGGAGAGGAGAGCCGAAGCTCTCACTGTGATCGCCACTGTCTTTTATTCACAGCAGCTCCCCAATTGTCATATTATATATATATATATA
>JAGDQP010015258.1:12227-24902 GCA_022664845.1 Lepisma saccharinum | reverse complement strand
AATAGGCTTCAGTAAATTTTGACCCCCTCCCTAGGAAAAGCTGAAATGACGGGCCTGTTCTTTCCCCTCCCCTATCCTGGCCTGATCCTTAGATGCCTAAAGGAAATAAACAAAATTCAAATTCAAATGCAAATTTTAACGTGTCTCAAGTTTCTGATTTCTTTCTTTCTTTTTAATGTGCACTCTTGATAGTAATAAAATTTACAACCGTTCAATATTTTTTTAGTCGTTTTTTTTTTTTTCAATTTTGATTAAGTTAGGGGTGAATATCCTGGACGTTGTTGCCGAAGTTGAGATTTTTTTTTTAGAAAAAGAAGAAAATGAAGAGAAGGTACAAAGGCCACCAACTGTGATTTGCACAGCCCTCTCTCTATATTTGCATTTCGTTTGAAATGTGGCCACATGTCAATTGCAGGGTCTGCGGTTACCAATAATGAATCATGAAATTCCCGCACCGTGGAGCCACACTGCGGTTTTCTCTTCGGAACCACCACTCATAACCTCGCTGTTTCCTCGCCAATCTCTTTTACCATGTGGACTCAACAGTGACAATCTGTTGTTATATTCATTGGCTGCAAACTTAACAAGACATACACAAGCATGACCTAAAATCACGTAACATACGTTTCCATTTTCGTAAGCACTTGCCACCCCAGTCTGATTGATACTCGGAAATTGAAGAGAACGCATCAATTCACGAACGCATCAATTCACAAGTTGTGATTTAAAATGCCTAATTACTGGCAACATACAAAAAAAATGCAGTTATAACTAAAGTGACAATTCCAAGAATTTAGCTTTTAATTTCCAAATTTTGTCACTAAAATTTCATTTCATGAACCTTTATTTCAAACCTGTAGCAATTTTGTATTGTAAGTTAGAAGAAACACCCTTATTTCAGATTAAATGTTATTAAAATTAATTAATGTTTCCAACACATTACTACACAGGTCTAAGGCTGGCTTTTCATGTACGCGTTGTCCGCATGATTTGCTTGCAATTTCTACGAGCTACTCATTCAAATCGCAGTAAACGCGTACATGAAAAGGAATCCTGACGGAATCCTTACAGTTCGTTTGAATGTAATCACTGGGCTATTCAAATGAACAACCCACTAAAACCAACGAAAGGGGGCGTTAGGCGTGGATTTCGAAAGCGGCGGCCACGTGAATTTGTGGCGTACGTACAATGTCAAAGGCCGGGCTAATTCATAAAATCAAAGAAAGGAAGTGCGGATGCGCCAAACACTTGATAAGTTTGTAGTTGATAATCATATTCATTGAGCTGTACGTAACGATACTGGACTGCTCGATAAGTATCTAATGACAGACGCTGAAGCAAACATTTAACCTCGATCGTACATTTTCGGTTTGGTTCAAAATGAACAAAACTTCCAATTCTAATTCAGATTGTTATACTTATTTTTATTTATTTACTTGTCTGAATTCTTGAGTTATACCCGAACGGGACTGTGCATATAATTTACACCCAATAAATAATGTTCACGTTAGACCTATTTGCAAGAATTATGATATAGGCCTAAATTTAAAAAGAACGGACCTCACAACGATAACAAACGTAAAAAAAATATGTTAGGATTGAAATTTGATCCATATTGGATGAGATTGGAAGTGAACGGTTGAGATTATTAACTGACCCCCTCCGCTCCATGGCTTCATATGCACATTACATATTTAATGGTATCGATCAGTCCAGTATCGTTCCAGATAGACATCAATGTTCATATTTCATCGCCTGTGATAGAAGATCGCAAATCATGGAAGAGATCATAAAAGACATCCATTGATACTCAACAGAAAACACCAGAGTACAGTAACCCTAGGTAAAACCTTACATGAAATTATACATGTGCTCACCGTTTTCTTCGGCACGCTGTCCACCTTCATTTTGGCGCATCGGTTCAGTGCATTGAGCCTTCGAAAGAGCGACTGGAGTGAGTCTTGATCTAGGAAAGGATGATCCTTCTGCACAGCGCTCACGTCGATTGGAAACTGCAAATCTGGACACAAAGAAAAAAAGTATTAACAATAAATGTAATTGCTCTACTAACAAAAGACTAGTATTACAAGTGTAACAAAGTTCAAATTGTTTAAAGATTGCAAAAACTAGAGTTTCAGGCTATAAAATAAAAAGTTACTTGTAACTTGCCAAGACACGTAATTAAATATAAAACAAAAAAGCAGTCCCCGACAGAGATAATTAGTGTCCATAATAATGAACAACAGCAGTGAAAAAGCATTGTAATTGTATACTAATTAAATACATAATACAGTATGGTAATTATTTATAGATAAATGGATTAGGTTTGTTTTCATAAACAATTATATTCTGGAAAATAATTTACTAATATCTGTTTAGCTAATAGGACGCCTTTAAATACAGTTTACATAATCAATTAAGCAGAAAAAAAATGGACATGAGAAAACCATAGAAGTAAATATAACGAGGATAAGCAAAGAACATAAATGGGGTGAACCTGGAACAGAATTAAATAAAACTAAAATAATGTGCTTGCTTCTTTTTGTAGGGTTTTTTTTTATTTATTCATGAAGTATTTTACTTTTTTGGTGTCAAACCTAAGACCATTTTCAGGTGTGACAACTTTTCTTTTGTTTAAATATGAATGAGTAATGTGGAAAATATTGTAAAAAGAAGTGTTTAATATAATATTTTGTTAAAGTATATGTTCTTTTGGTATAATTAATTACATGTTAAAAATTGCGTGGTCTCAGGTTTGAGACCGATAAATACTTCGTAAATAAAAAAAAAAGTTAGTTTTGTTTTTAAGACATGCACTACAAAAAAACAATAAATACATTATTTATTTTATCATTTTTGTCCTTCAAACGGAATAATATCATTTAAATGAAGCTACTTTTATTACACACCGTTTCGACTTTTTTTTTTAGTTCTTAATTCACTAATAATGTTTCTTGATAATAATCAAATATATCTTCGGGTTAGCGGTCGAAGCAAAAACAAAATGGGGTCACAACTCACTTTCTGAAATTTAACTAATATTTTATGGATCCGATTAGACTAGTTGGATAGGATGATGTCCTTTCAGGGATTCCGCCAGGATTTTCAGTTTGCGGGGCGGGGGTAAAGTCGAAATTGGGAGAGGTAAGTGGAGTTTTTTGTTTTTTTTGCACGGGAGGAGGGTGTCTGGCAGAATCACTGTGTCCTTTGGTGAGTTGTCTTCTAAAAGCAGGAAAGCGGAAAGTAACGGCGAGGGACTTTATCTAACTACTATACTGACATCCACCCGATGAAACTAATGGGGAATTCTTAAAAATCTCTCGTAGATTATTTAGTAACATAACGAATGGTAATATACGTGCAAATGATCTCTCCTTGTTTCAATTACGTGTTGTAAGAGCTAGTAGCAGATTCAATGACTACTTTTACATCACAATTCCAAGCATACCTTTAGAAGAAAGAAAACATAATCATGCAGACTTCCCGCACTTTATCACTACTGAGTAACTCTCCTGACTTTTACCTTCCCAAAACTACCTTTATGAAACTTTGTGATATATCTTAATATCATATCTTATTATATCTATCATATTTGTTTCTGTTCATACTATAGTTTTTTTCTGATTTTGTTATCTTTTTCGTTGTTTTTCTGTGTTACTTCCTAGTGTAAAATGACTACAACATGCTGTATCCACGGCATCTCGGGAAGGTACCTTCAAACTTGGACCTATCCGTCATCTTTACACAATAGACCTTTCCCCTACCCAATCTCGACTTGAACCAAAGTGGATATTATGACAAAACAGCCTTGTATCCATCTTCAATAAACAACACCGCTGATATATTTTAATAATAGAAAGAAATTAAAATGTAACAGTTTCGGAAGTATTCCACCTTCTTCTTCAGACTCGTAGAGTGAACCCTGAAGAAGGAGGTGGTATACTTCCGAAAGTGTTACATTTTTTTTTCATTATTAAAATATATCAGCCTTGTCAGTAAGCTGTTCTTTTTTCTTTACTGAGCCAAAGATGACTAAATACCATCAATACAACTCAATTTAATACGATACGAGCTGATACGGTTATGGCATGTGTTGTAACCAAAATCATCAATATAATGAACTAATGTCGATCAAATATGTAGTTATTTTCCATCTCAAAGCTCTGCTTTCAAATACTTAAAATAAAATAAAATTATCACTGAGCAAAGCAAATACGTTTTATTTAAAAACTAAAAACGTGTAACAGTTTCACCAAATAACTACTTGGCTTCATCAGATACACTGAATTACATGAATAACACAACTTCTAATGAGAAAGCTATCTGGTTCCTGATTGGCTCACTGCCAGCCAATCCCGTAATCGTCTACACAAGATGAATTAATAATTAACAACATTCACTGAGTCCCTCCCCTTGCTCTTACTACATCTAAGCATACATTCCCAAATGTAAGCCTTGACCTGCGGCTTTTTTTAATTTTATAAGCGAGATAAATCAAAATAAAAAGTAGGTTAATTAGAAATTAAGAGGAAAACTAAACTAAAAAAAAATCTACGTCTCACCACAGAGTAAAATACGTATATACGTATTTTACTCTGTGATCTCACCAAATGTACACACTTTTTATTATTATTATTATTATTTGTCTCACTTATAAAAAAAAATCTATAGGTCATGACTTAATTTGGAAATGTATGCTTAAATGTAGTACGAGCAGGGGACAAGGACTCAATGAATGTTGTTAATTATTAATCCATCTTGTGTAAACGATTACGGGATTGGTTGGCAGTCAGACAATTAGGAACCAGATAGCTGCCTCATTAGAAGTTGTGTTGTTTATGTAATTCAATGTGTCTGATGAATCCAAGTAGTTAGTTGTTGGTGAAACTGTTGAACGTTTTTGTTTTGTTTTTTAGTTAAAACGTATTGATTTGCTCAGCAATTATTTTAGTTTATCTCAAATAATTAAATCTAAATATTTGTTATCTGTATAAGATGTACTTGTAACATAACTAATGACCCAAACCTAAATTATACGAAAAGTTACAATTATAAAGTTGGACAACAAGCACCACTAACTTGCAATCAAAATAGTCAACACAAAAAAGGGGTATTCTTAACATTACCAAAAAAGAAAGAAAAACTAACAGAAATTATACGTATTGCTGAAGAGTTGACAAATTTATGTGGTACATTTTGCTACATTACTATTATAATGTACTGCTTCTTACAACTCCTTCCGACAAACGATTAGCGTCATGTGAAGAGAACCATAATATTACCCAGTAACATAAAACATTAGTTTTATAAAAGAGTCACTCTTACAATTGTAAATTTAGATAGCAAACCAGACGGCTAAGACTCGGTACCCTCTTTAACAATAAACAAAAAATCACTTGTTCATATATTATCTTTCTATCCAACTTGGTTATTCTTTCTTTCATTCGTATTTAACTCACACGGTATACAAACTCTCTAATTTCTCTGTCTAATTTTTTGAGCTTATCACAGGAAGCACTTAGCAGCGCAGGAAGAAAGAAAGAAAGAAAGAACCGGTTAGACTAAATAAAGACTACTTCACCTTCGAACTGTAAATGGAGCATGTCATGGTGATTATAATCTTGCACACAAAATAACTACTAGACGAGACTATTAATTTTATCAGCGGCTTCTTCAAAACTTCAGCCAGATAATATTGTAACTGAAAATAAGTGAGTCGAAAAAAGAAATTACAGATATAGGTAATAAAAACTAATAAAAAGAATCCATTGACGAGAAGAAAGAATTAAAAGTGTTTACCAAGACAAATAATATTCCGAAAAGAAAGAGTTGAAAAGAACTGTGTACGGAACACTCGATGTTCACTGCTACAAAAAGAAACGTCCAGGCTATAGAGTTACAGGTAGACCCAGATAAAGGAAAGCAAAATAAGTGAATTTAATATTAGGCCAACTCTCAAAAGAACTTTCAATGCGCCATTGGAAAACTGTCTCGTTTTTCTGGATGTGTTACATCTTGAATTACTGCAGTCCAAACGTATAATTTACTCTTGTGCACACAATTATTAATTAAAACAGAAAGTTTACCGCTTCCCATAGAAGAAGAGTACTGGTAATACAGAAGTAAAAGGCTTTACGATATCCCAAGTGAAATCTGTTCCATTTTTTTTTTTTAACAAATAAAAGAAAATACGATTACTGTTTGTTTTGTTAACTGATACATATCTACTACAGAGCCTGTTGATTACAACGGAAGGAAGAGGATGAATATCTCCACCTGCACATCGTTAAGCGTAGTTTCACCTTTGCTTTCGTGTGTAGTAAATCTAACAACTCAAATTATTCTTCATAGGGTAATATGTCATAATGTCAAAAAGGAAGAGGCTCTCCAAGGGAGTCAAGAAACTAGTTCGTTTACCATGTGTTTGAACAACTTGTTTTAAATTCAACTTTTAACTTGTATGGATATCATTACAGCTGAGCATACATATCCGACAGACAGGCTTGTGATTAGCGAACATTGAGCATGAAGGAACAGCAAGTTTCAACTGAGGCGATGATTATGGAATCGAAATTTGAGAAGAACCGTTAGCTCGAAAACAAATCCAGTTAACGGTTACTAGCAAACATATGCACGTAATTAATTCTTTTAATGCTGTAGCACATTGGAAAAAAAAAAAGTCTTTGTAAAAGTTGTACATTTGACTGACACTGTGGTACAGATCCGACTCCTTTTCCTAAACAATCTAGTCTTGCTGGAAAGACTACTATACGGCAATATACGAGATGTAAACAGTACACATTGTATTTTGGCGTACTGTAGAAAATTTGGAAATCTAAACTAACAACAATTACACATGTGGATTGAAACATTGCAAAATATTAAAAACAAACTTGATAAATTGAGAAAAGATTCATCAATCCCCATCGTCTAGTGGCGAAGGTTCGAATACAACTCACAGTCGCCATCCTAACTGAAGTTTACTCCCTGAACGCCGTGATAGTAGTTTAATTTTTTCTAAAGCAAGTTATATTCGCCGTAGGACATCATTCCTATGGATTACCGACATAGATGGACTTAGCGAAGTAATTTTCTGAACAGATATAAGAAAATTCCGTACAATGTTTTGTACACAGTTTAAATGTGCGATGCTCAACGTTTTTACTGTCTGAACACAGAGATATACTGTATATGGGTACAATATAAACTCAGCGTTTCTCAACCCTTTTACCGCGCCTTCTAACCGGCGACCCCCAAAAGTAATTTTCTCGTTTGTAATAAGCGGTTTTGTTTCATGAAATAGAGCACACCTCCTGCACACACACACCAATACCCCCGACCCCCACACACATACATACATATATTTCAAGATATTTTCATGAGATTTTCTACAGTTGCTTACTAGACCCTGAAGTTTTGACCCTGTGAAAATAATTTTCCTAAACTAAATTTTAATCCCCCTTTAGGGGATTCAAAATCAAAAGTGGGGAAATCAATGTTATTTCAGAGGACCATTTTTCCTTGTCTAATTTTATGAAGGCACTGAATACCAAGAAATTAAGTAGCCAGACGCTGATTTCTGTCTATAAAATATTGTAGCATCTCTCGATACCGATCCACTTCAATTTTTTAGTTTGAACCCCCATGGTTTTCCAAAATTATTTTCGCAGTATCAAAAGTTAGTTTTGTGAGCAATTGTATAGAAAATTTGGTGGAAACAAACTGAAAACTTTCGCTTTTAACGTTCTGTTTCTCAGTTACACCACAGAGTAAATACGTATACGTATGTATACATATTTACTCTGTGGTTACACCTATTATTTACGTGTCTATATATTAAAAACGTGGTATTTAGGACAGGGATGGTTACCTAACTTTTGACTGAAAATGACTTGATAAAGTCTATCACAAAAACTGTACCGGACATTTTCAAATTGGTTAAATCAAAATTGGCTCAGTTTTCGCGCTAACCTAGTAAACTTGTGCAATCTTTCGTAACGTTTATTTTTCCCCTTTATTTATTTTGTGTAATAACTGCCTTTCATTTGAAAACGTGGCAGTCGGTTTGCTGTATTTGGTAATACATATCCTAATTATATTATCGAAAAACTATTCAACAAATTATATTATCTTTAGTAATTAAAAAAACAAGTAAAGTAAAATAACTTCTTTGAAATTTATTGGTTTTAGTCTACAAGACTTTAGTTAAATTTATTTTTTCAACTCCTCTCGCGACCCCCCTGCACACAACCTACTACCCCCATGCACGTTGAGAAACTATGATATATCTATCACAATCCCCATATCCCATCTATTTCCGCAATATTCTCAAACCAAATTACATTATAAATTGAAGTACAGTATATCAGTAAAAATCTAGAACACTGGCCCGTAACTTGTAGAATTTATGGAATCAAAGTTTCAAAAGCGTTATCTTAAATCCTCACAGTGTACACTCTGGTGCACAAAAACTTGGCCACCACACATTAATGAAACCGCCCTTCCCACAGAGAAAAATCTATTAAATGAAGCTATTCCGGATACTTTTTGATCAACTATACACAATACAAAAGTGTTTATGGACGTTTCTTTGCTGATCTTAATGATATTCTTCCTGGAAAGATAAAACACGACTTCTGATAACTCGTTACAGTTTCTGGTAAGAAGGGGAGAGATAAGTAACACTAAGAAGTGTATTCGCCCAAGGTTAATGTTCCGTTCCGGTATGTTATGCATTATATGAATGAACCAGCCACCTAAACGTTAAACTCATGATCGGTTTATTTGTGTAATGAAACTAGCCTAACCAAGTGACAAGTACTCTCGTTAAAGTTAATGTGGCTGAACACCTACACAAACACATACGCATGTTAAAATCAGTAGTATGAGGTATGTTATGTCAATGTTTACCCTACGGTGTATCGTCAAGAACATGCACCTTCGACTTCCCAGGCGCTACGCACACACACGAGAACTGCACGAGAAGTTTGCATGTTCTTTACGAGTATTACCTTTTTTTCATTTCTTACAAAACAAGCTGGTAATTTTAGGACTCGTAACTACATGTGATATATATAAATTGCCATAAGTTGCTAATTAACTAATAAAAATAAATAAACAAATATGAAAGCATGTTTTGCACATCTACATCTATTCCGATTACTCGTACTCGGTTCGTTGGAAAGAAAGGTAACCCTTAGTGTAGTAGAATGCATAATAATAATAAAAATATCTAACCTGATTTTAACTAACCCGCCTTCACTCTCTCGCTTCTGAACATTAATGTGTGTAAAAGTACAAGAGAGTTTTTTTTTTTTTCTAGATAACACAGGTTAATAATGAATAAGAGGATTTAGAACTGTTCTGTCAAAGAAATAATATGCCCCCCACCTGGTCCCCTAGATGACAAGTCGATGGTCTATCGACGACCACGCTATCAGTTCGCATTAGCAACTATTTGGGAAAGTTATTTAAGACCGCACACAGTACCTAACAACACGAAACATGTCATATGTAATACGTATTGTACAATTTAAAAAACGTATTCCAGGAACTTTATATTTTAATTCTTACTTAACTCATATTTATGAATCACAACAGCAAGAAATGCTAACCCCGTTACATATCATCACTCACACATGTGACGGGTTTAGACACAACTGTCGGTTTGGTCCATAAATATTACTTAAATAAGAATTAAAATTCCGGAATACCTTTCTTTGTGACTTTATGATGAATTATTATTTTTTATTATTAATATTATCCAACTAAAGTTTAGAAAGAAATAGAAGATATCACTAATATATTAGCAAAATTCACGTACATTTTTGGCAATGTCGTGCATAGGTGAACTTTTTTTTTAAAGAAAGTCAGCTGCTTTAAAAGGTATTCTCGAGCATTCATTTCAGGCTACAGAAAGGCACGTTCCAAACTTATCACATAAACAGTGGGAGGTGATTTATGGAAGGTTATATTTAGAGTTCTTCCAGGGGTTGTGAGGAGGGTTCCAGCTGTGGATTCCGATGTCCGGATAACACAATCCACAGACTATGCCTTTATGAAACTTCCTTAGAGAGTTAACAGTTTGACGCAACTATTCTATGACATTGTTACCTGCGTCATAGAAAGAAGTATACTCAACGATAAAAATCACTGTGGTGTGCCATAATATACCAAGGCACGGCACGGCTCGGATCTGTGATTAACAAATATTTTGTTTGCTCACGGTTTCATATTTTTACGATAATTCTGAAAAAAAAAAAACGAAAATATTATTTGCAGTATTTTCTGTTATACGCAGAGTACGGTATACTATTATATGAACAAATCAGGAATTAAGATAATAATAATAATAAAACGGACCGCAGAGCGATAACAAGCTTACTGAAAATTTGGTGCATATTGGATTTGACTGGAAGTGGACAAATGAGTTTAAATATTTGCTCTTAAAAGTTTAATGACACAGATCAGTCCAGTATCCGTTTTAGAAAGAGGGAAATGATCTGAACTTTTTTCTTTAAATAATCTTGTAGCATGTGCGTTAATTTGTGTAAAGATGGCGAAGGTGAACACAGCAAAAGCTTCATTGATTCATTCGTGTATCGAGGAATATCCGACATTTACAAGCGATGGCAAAATAATTATTACATTATTATTTTTTAGTTCACAATGGTTTGTGGTATCCTCAAATATTGCAAGGAGAAAGTCCGGTAGTACCGGTCACTCAAAAGTTTTTCTCATATTACCTGAAAGTTATTGAACGAAATAAGACCAAATTCCACCACAACACACTTCAAGTACTTTTTATTGAGTACATATGGTATTTTCTTCAATATCTCATTTAAAGAAAAAAATAGTCATAAAAAGTAAGAAAGTGAAATTTCGAGAATATGTACCTGACACCCAATGCTTTACACTATTTATCAGTCTGTAGGAGACACAAATCCACTGAAACACATACCTTCAAACATGCATACACATAATTATGTACACGACCCACACACACTCGCGCATAAACCTAGGCCTATCTAACGTTGAAAGTCCGTCGTAAGTCCATTCAAAATCTGGACTCTACAGTTCACCAAATTTCTGCAATATTCACATATAAAATATAGCACAGTGTCGTTATCTGTGCATTTGACATGTGACCATCCTTTACATCGAAGACATTGCACCCAATCTTCATAAAAAGATACGAGGTACACTTGTGAGCAAGCGAACACTAGTTTTTTTTTTTAATCCTACTTAGTGGCATAAACATATTGTCCAAATCTATTATGTAACTGACTAGGTGATGCTCCATAGCCTCATCAAATGTTTGCCTAAATCTGCTCAGATTACGGTTTTTTCAAGTCTGATGTCATTTTTAGCCTATCATTTAAGGTGCTTCTTGGAACAGAAGAAGCTACAGATGCATGTCTAATTGTAATTTCGTTCGATAATACTTTCGTTATCGCATGTTACATGTCCTCCTCTGTACAGTGTCCTTTCTTTCTCTTTCCATTAGCAGCCATCTGCTTCGAATAGAAACAAAAGCGAAAATTAGATGGTTGTTTCGTGACTCCTTTTTGTTTTGTACTGCAAGAATATTCATTGTCCGGTACTGTACGACTGGCACGTGGTAACAAGAGAGTCAATTGTTCTGTACTTACTGTAAGTATCGTGAAAGTTTAAACAGTTATAAAGGCCTGACAGAATACAGAACAAACAATGTGTATAAACTAAACTAACCACTTACCCCGAAAAGCAGGAATCTCAACTTGCAAATAACTTTCGACAACCAAGTTTCGGAAAAATACAACAGTTCACTGTTTTCACAATAGTACACCAAGGAAGTCGCTCCCGAACTGTCACACAATGACTAATGCCCCTCTTACTGGTGCCTATGAACAGCAGACACCAAGCGACAGAAGCAAGATATGGCGTTGTCCGGTATTGTAAGACGTCCGGTACTATCGGACTTTCCCCTAATTTAACTCATTTTCCGGCGTCATACAATGATGAAATTTTGCACAGCAACGTAAATCAGGTGACAATACAATATTCCAATATTACTTTCATATATTTCTATAAAATTATATCTTTATAAAGTTCTTTTTTCTGCCAAGCTTGGCAAAAGCAGGCAAATAAAGACTCATACAGAACTGATTATCGTGGAAAATGCTTTATTTCAGTACTACAAAGAAACGAGACGCACTTCAAGCAAACTGCTTGTATTTATTAACGTTTTACCTTCCATGGGTATAGACTTTTACAGTAGAAAAAACAGGATTTTAGAAATCGCTATATACATGGTGGCGTATGCTGGCAGCAATATTCAAATCCACTACTGGATGAGGCCTCTCCCGGAGAGAGGAGTTGGTCTACTGCTCCCACGCTGACCAGACGTGTTTGGAGAGTAGAACCGTTATCGCCACTGTCATTTATTCACAGCAGCTACCTAACTGCATCACGATGCTGGGTGGAAAAAATCCCTTGGCAGAGCTGGGAATCAAACCCGGGACCCCACGATCAGCAGTCAGCAACGGTACCCACTAGACCAACTTTTTTTTTTTTAAAAAAAATCTCGTTTATTTAACTTTCATAGTACATTGCGTTTATTTATACGATTGGGACCATTTATTTTTCGTTTTATCTTTCTTAACCTACTTACGGACAACACAGTTAAAATCACAT
>JAGDQP010015258.1:703-12127 GCA_022664845.1 Lepisma saccharinum | reverse complement strand
ACCAACGGGGCGGCATATCTCCGGCATATATATCATCGTCCCCATCACAAAGTGACGTATCTAATTTAAAAAAAAAACTTTCAGGAGAGCGATTTAAAGAAAAGTACTTTCATGTTCTTGTAACCTATTTTTGGTAATAACTTTTGAACGAGTTATCGTTGCGATACGCCGATTTAAGACAAGAAATTATACACAAAATGTCATATTCTGATGGTCCTAACTCAAAACTGCCAAATCTTGATATACGTCACTTTGCGATGGGAGCGACGGATGTAATCATGTAATTATAAACCCATACATTTATAAAGAGGCATTTTTACTTAATTTTACAATAGCAAAAGGATAAAGTTCTTTTTAACATGAAGAATATATATTAAGAGCCTCATACGTGTATCAATAAATTGTCATGATAAGAATACAAGATCATGATGCTACTAACAGCTCAGATTAAACTTATTGTCAAAATTATATTTCGAAAACACTTTCCAGATTATTGCGTCTGCGCCTTCGTGAGTTTATGCCGAAAGAATCGAAGCTAGATTTTAATTATGCTGGCGTGTTCCGGCTCAACTTCAGCACTGGAAATAGTTACAATGGATACCACATCTTCCTATTTTCAGCGGACCCCTAGCCCCGTGAAACTAATACTCTTCTGTTTTTGTTATGTCCATCTATCCGTCGACCGTTCACATTTATCGAACATGCGTCATAGCCTCACAAGTAAGACATTTTAAAAGCAACATTAGCTCTCCAAGTGACATCGTGAGCTGTTGTTTTCACCGAACTTGCACTCTGATACACCTTACTGACAGTTTACTCAGCACGGTAAACTTTAATAAATCTTAAAACATACTTCTTCCAGACTATGTAAACAAAGCTTTCTTACCAAAGTGTCTCGGACTGATAAGAAATCTGACGGAATTCAGTTTAACGTGTGTCTTGCTACCATGTATACATAATGATTATATCGTCCGGCAGGGATGGAAATTGTTCGAATCCAAATTATCGTGGCATATCTACAAAGTTATTTCCTACTGTGTTATATTTCTGTGTATATTATATAAAACTCCACTTACGCTCTCCCAATTCTGATTTCACAAATGAATATATTGGTTAATCAAGCCAAAGGATCGAGAGTAGAAGAACAAGAATGACACGTTATAAGAAAGAGCTGAAGAGAATAGGTAAGAGCCAAAACAGTGTTGGAGACAATGAAGAAGATACAAAGAAATTGTTTAGCACATTTGTTATTCCAAGATTGTACACTGAAAGAAGGAACTGAAAGTGTGGTTGAGGAGAAAATAGGACGAGTAAGGAAACAAATGCAACTTCTTGACATTATTAAGGGTAAAAAATTCTTGCGGATGAAATTACAAAGAAAAAGCACCGTACGTATTACCATAGATGGTTAAATTTGTCATACAGTACCTACCACACTATCGGTGTAAGCTGATTCATATTCAGCTATAGAAGTCGAAAATTCACGCTAGCATTCGATACTTTAGCCCTGAGTACGTCACTGAGCTATACAGAGATGGAAATGTAAGCCATACATTCAGACAACGAATTACCGTACAAAATACGGTAATTAACGACATTTTCCCAACCTGTGGCAGAGTGAACCATTTACAAAACAAGAAGAGAAAGGCTCACAGAGAAACTGAGGGAAGGAAGGTCATAAGAAAATTAAAAGAAGCAAAATACAAAGATAAGATGGTGGAAGATTGGGTATTAAAAACAAAAACAAAAAAACAGCTATTTATTCTGGACAGTTGACGCCCCCCTTCACAAGCGAGTGCTAATGAATCTCCATCACAGCAGCTACTCTTTGAAATTTTCAACAGAAAAAAGAACAAAAACACATCACAGATAACTTCTGAAACAGGACTAAAATTATACATTTTGTCAGTAATGTGTGCTCACACTGAATGTAAAGAAATTCCTTAACAAAATGTGCTGTTTAAGGGCTGATTTTCATGAAAGCTTGCGTTGTTTGCTTTGCTTGCGATTTGGGTGGAAATTGAAATACGTGTTACATGTAGAACATGTAATAGGGGGCCTTAAAACACGTGTTTCAATTGGCAACTCACCCTAATCGCAAGCAACGAAAGTATTAATGAAAATCAGCCCTAATCCTTCATTAACAACTAGTACAAGCAGAAATGCAAGATCATCACCGCGTATTTTGAACTATTATTATTATTTTCGCCATAGGCGCGTGATAGTGCAGCAACGGACCGTCATTAGGCTGACTTTTCATCTACGCGCAAGCAGTGATCTGTAAAACTTTTTTTTTATCTTTATATGGGCCAGTCTAGTAACTTTGGACTTTGGTCCGTCGCGATTCGCGCTTTAGCCATTAAAATACACACCCATGCCGGGACTCGAACCCAGAACCTTCGAGTGGTTGGACTACCGCTGTAGACCGCAGGGCTAGCGGCTACCCGACCCGTGATCGCGATTTCTATGAAGACAATAGAAATACTTTAAGACTAGTTTCAATTAGTTACTCAGTCAAATTGTAAGCAGAACATGCGGCTAGCGCGTGAACTGTTCCGACGCGTTGCACAGTGTTGAAGGACAAGGGCTTATCTTCATGCATAAATGCCTCCATATCAAGCGAGCCTAAGGCATAAATCAAGAAACGTGCCACACAGCAAAAACAAATTTAAAAAACTTAAAACTGAAAATTTGCTCCTTATTGAAGTAGACAAGAAGTGGACGATAAAGGCTAACAGGTATATTTAGAAATGTGTTTTTTTTGGGGGGGTGGGGGATCTGTACCAACGAGTGACTGACAATGTTAACAGGTTGTTAATCACTCTTTAGTACGACTGTAAATGTTCACTCTGGCGACTTCTTTGGACATTATCCCATTAACCGATCACTCCAGTATCGTTACGTAGAGCTCATTAGTAGTGAATAACCTCTGTTCGAAATTTGTCGCAGTATTTTAGGTACACACTGAGGTGTATATAATATGTGTGTGTGTGTGTGTGTGTGTGTGTGTGAGAGAGAGAGAGAGAGAGAGAGAGAGAGAGAGAGACAGGTCACAGTGCTAAACAGAAAGAAACCGAAAATTTTTATTTTAAGGAAGAAAGATGAGAAACTTTCTTCATCATTTGTTCCCTTCATCCTAAGTAAATACAAAGAAATGAAGATCGATGCAATGTCAAACGAGAGAAAATCGTCAATCAAAGCCGTTGCCATGACAACATAGAATAAGGAGGTCTCAATTTCAGGAGTTATTTCTTTATTTGTCATATTTTCTTCATGTTAACAAAACTGCAAACCTCAAAAGAAGTAGAAAAAAGAAAAAAAAACTTGCTTTCTTGAACGACTGACTCCCTATATCGCTCCAAACTTGCATTTTGTTTGTTTGTTTGTGTGTGTCCACTTAAGCTGTGCCTTTTATTTAGAAAATAAAAATGTATTATAAAAGACGTGTACAAGGTAAACTTCAAATAGATTTATTTTATATAAGATCAATGATGTTTAAAGGGAGCTATATAAAATATATTTCTTCGTATTTTGCTTTCGACTCGGTTGACGTTTTCTATTCGAAAAAAATGTATTATTTTTGTTCTGTTATGCTTAGAAAATACAAACTAATCTTGGAAAAGAAGTTATTTCGACTGCTTTGTTAAACAAGAGATATTTAACTTATGTTTATAATGAAAGAAGATATTGGTACAGCTAGGTGGAATAATGAACTTCCTGAAATGGCCGTGTTGTTAGAGTTCGCACTAATGGAAGATGAATGATGAGTACACTTTCGCTCCAGTAGCACACATATGTGTTTTCAACGTTGATTTTAGGTCCATTTCGTTGATTAACCATTATCGGTTGAAAAAAAAAATACGTTTATTAATATCATATTTCAACAAAGACGTCTTTGCGTTGATAAGACGTTAATACAATGTGTATTCAATATATTATTTTCTACTATGGTATAATAGATTTTGTAATGCATTTCTTACTAATGTTACGTCAAAAAATATAATTAGAAACTAATTGAATGACACAAACTAAGTTTGGCGTTCTCATGTGCACGTTGAAAACAGACTGAAGTTTAAACCATATTTCAACGAAGATAGAATTTCGTTCATACGACATTAATGTAACGTACTTTCAACTATCATTCATACTATGTCCTAGATTTCGTTTCACACTTGTATTTCCAATTTAATTGCTTGAACATTATAATTAAAAGCAAATGCAATGAAAATAACTATATTTTTCAAATTTTCATTTGCATGTTGAAAACAGGTTGAATTTTGAACTATATTTCAACGAAGATTTAATTTCAACAATACAGTAAAAGAGTAGTGGCCTCTTCAGGTGGATTCTTGGATAAGTGGTCAACGCGTCGAGCTACCAACGAGAAGGGAAGAACGTTCCTATGTTCGAATCCCACAGCAGCCGCTCGAATTATTTACTGTTGGAAAATATAACACCGTATATCATGATGAAAGCAACGGATAAAATGAAACTATATGTGTGTATACCAACAGACAACATTCATGCTCTGTTTTAGCTAACTAAACCAGTTTCTTCTCAACCATTATTCAACGTCGAATAAACCGTTGCACAGGCGGACATTTCCGTACAATTACAACGTTAACATAACGTTTCGGTACTAACGTTTAATCCACGTACAAAGGTTTTGCACTATGGGCCATAACTTTTTTAGTAGTAGCACTTGGACCATGAAATTTTGTGTTCATGTACTTGTGTCCTTTATGTATATACACATGTTACTCAATATATCCTCCAACGACTATGACACATTTAGCACACCGTTCTTTCAGTGCCGTGCTACTATTAACAAAGGTATGGCCCAGAGTGCAAAACTTTTTGAAGGACCTTTGTATTTTCAACGTTTTTGTTCTACTGGGTGGGGTCTAAGTCCGACACAAATTGCGCATGCGCAATAATGGCAATAACAAACCAAAATTTTATACAGATTTGAAATTATCGTTCCTTAGGCAATATGTTGTGCTTGCAACGCATATTAGGCCGTTGTTGCGAGACTGAGTAAATCTTGGACTTGGGAAACTTTGAATCAGCCATTTTTAATTAATCAGAGCGTACATTGAAAACGTGCAAAGGAGATAAAGAGTAACACAAAGAGCAATAGACAGCTTCATGCTAGGAATAACTAGGAGATACAGGAAGGCAAATTAATGGATTTGGTCTTAAACAAACGCAGATGACATCATATCAAGACTGCGAAGAAGTTGAAGTGGAAAAGGGCAATCACACAACACAACTAGACGAACAAATGGAAGGTGGGAGAGAAATGTTCTACATTGAATTCCCAGAGGAAAGAAACGACCAACAATATGATCAAATACACGATTGACAGAGGAAGCTATTTATCGGAATTTACATTTAAGTGGATAAGTACTTGACGGAGATTTTTATACGGGGGGAGGGGAGAGTTAGATTCAACTGTTATTAATATCCTAAACGAGCTTCTAAGGACAGGACCTACAGTTGTTGGTAACGTAGACTCCGGTTCACAGCGTTCAATGGATCCCGGCGGGAAATGAACCCGTGACCACGCGCATAGAAAGCGAGCGTGCTAACCTCTCGGCCAGAGGGCCTTTTCCAGTAGAATGGCTGAATATTATAACAGATTTAGCTAACCCGTTAAATCGGCAAGCTCCATAATAAACAGCACAGTAAATACATGGTAAAATATAATCCTCTATCAAAAAGAACGAACTTTCTTTAAACAAAAAAAGGGGGGGGGGGATTCAAACGGAATGTATAACAGTGCATAATTTTGAAAACAGATAAACGACTGAACATAAACATAAAAACTTAACAACAAAAACAGGAAGAAATTTACGTGTTTTCTTTAATCATTATTTGCGTTAATTTATTTACTTTTTGTTTTCTTTAAATCCGTGACTGGCCTCGAGAAAAGTTCGAACCAAGTTACATATTAAACTGAGAAATCTGTTATTTACACAAACATATATAACGCCTTTTTGTGTGTGACAATATTGCGAATGTCTGTTTTAAAACTCGTAAATGGACATTCCATGTCTTCCAGAGTTTTCACCAACACGCACACAGATTGACCAGCACAGAGAAATATCTCCTCCTGTTTTCCGTGTTGACATGTTGCTTCACCAGAGATCGCAGACCACAGTGCAACACAACAAAGAAAAGGAAAAAAAAATGTCACAAAATTGCTTTTCCTCAGGAAGTCGGCATGAATTTCCGCGAAATGGAGAGACTTCTCAAGAAGAAGCCTGAAGAGCGAGTCAAGGAGGGAGAATGTCAAGGAATTGAACTAACTGGTTAGTTGTTTTCAACAAAATATCTTCGAAAGTAACTGTCCGGTCAGTAAAGTCATTAGTCTTAACTCTGTACAAAAAAAAAGTAGTTCCTTTTTCCTCTCTCGGGTGAATGGCACTCTCAGCAGTCAGCAAGGGTATCTGAAGACGATAACACACAACAATTTTACCATTTCCGGTGTTGTAGGTTTTTCTTTTTATTCAACCCAAAAATATTGTCTATCATCAGAAGTTTCCTGAATTACGCTGTAAATATAATAATGATTGATGTTCTGCCCGAAGGCACGTCTATGACCCACACGTCCCTCGGCAAGGTGAAACGATAGAGGTTTACCATTGGCTTCCATCGGATGATGAGCGTTAATCTATTGTTATTATATGTATTATTTAAAAATACAATTAATGACAATAATAATACTATGAGTCACTCACGAGAAAGAGGGCCTTTTGTGAAACTGTATAGGTTTTTACAAAAGATAAGCCCGAAATAACCTTTCTTTGCCTCTTAAAATACTTCTTATAACGAGACCACTTAAAATATTTTAATATTTTTTTTTTCTAATTCAGCTTCATAATGCTTATAGCATGGAATGAAACACAACTTCAGGTTCATAATGAGACATATTTTCAATATATATCTGTGTAGTTTTCCAGTTAATTGTTAACAATTATCATTCACAATAATTTAGTTAGAAATACGAATCATGATCAAATCGAGAGTAAACTTATTAGCATGGGAATTGCATTTTACTGAAACACATGAAAGTCGTTCAGTTTATCAGCTTCATGAACTGACAAAAAAAAAAGTTGTAATAAAAATGTGAAGCTGGCAACAGTGGACGTCATTTTTGCATGCCTTTTGACAGGAAGCAGCCATCCTAGTCTTGTTTGGGTGCAAGTACAAGGAAGATATCTACAACTGACTTATTGTGGAATAGAAGAGTTAGCATCACGTCTCACTTATTCATCATCAACTCCATGGAACTCATAATCACATTGTATTTAATTTACACAATGTCTCCAAGATTCTTAAAAAGTAACCTTGTACATTTTATTTTTTTTACTATAAAAATATATTTCTGGAGAATGACCTTAATAGCTAATAGTTTACGACCCTATTATATAAAAAAAAATGCACAGAAGTTCGCAACACTTGCAACAAGCACACATCATCAAATTCTAGCAGCGGTGAAACATCTAAACATAATAATTGTTTACGAAGCTCGTTTGTAAGTTCAGCTTAATGCTTCAGTAAAACTATTAACTTATAATTTATTGTGCAACAAGCTGAGCAATAATTATTGTACGTACCACGTATATAATCTAACACAGCGTGTAATGGAACTAACACACTCCCAACAGAGACCCATGGAACGTGTTTCTCGCGATTACTACTTTTACCTTCAAAGGTGTTAGCCATTTTGAATTATAGAACGCGGGTCACGAACCCGGATCTTCCTAAACCGAAAATAAGAATTAACAACACACATAACGTGACCTGTTAAGTGATTATATAGAATCCACGAAAGCGGGGAATACAGTGTAGAATTATATGCAGGATCTATTAGTGTTTGTAAGCACAGCAGTTGTACAGAGAGACGATATACAGCTCATTAAACGGATTTAATGGTTCAACTTTTAATCTGGTATAAAAATGAAATTTCCTGTTCCGTTGTGACGGTAAAATACACATAGCAAGAACATTTTTTTTTCAATCGATCATAAATAAACGCCTTGTACTGTATGTGTGGCTTCGTGCCGACCTGCCCAACGGGTTTCACTCTGCGCAGAAAAACATTACACTAATGGCCTTTCAAAGATTTTTACACAATCTACCGACATACTATTCCTTTTAAGGAAAAATGTACCACCAGAGATACTCATAATGGTATGTTCTAAAAAAAACAACAACTGTTTACTTAATCCATTTGCTTCTTTGAACTGCTTAAGTACTCAATGATATCAGTCACGTTAAAAGAGGGGAGGGATAAAATGCTTCATTTAAAACATTTTCTCCTATTCGTCCTTTTACATAATAGTGAACGACATTTCCTTACATTTTTTTTATATAAAAAGTGTTGTTTTGGTACTTTCGAATGTGATCACATTTCCACAAAGGTCTTTCAACTTTCAGAAAACCAAACATTTCTAGACCTCTAGCGTTATGAAGGAAATGGTAAGTCCACACGTTATGAAAGAAATATGCGTTGCCTTATGGTAAGTCCACACTAAGCTATGATGATAAAAAAAAAAAACAATTTTGTGCTTGCATACGTTGACACTGTGATTCTATCGATTTGTTGACGAATTTTATTAACACTTTGGATATTCATTCACAAAATTGTGTGCTGATGAACTTCGTAATAGCCAGATGTTGTTGCAACACCATTTTATGAAAAGAAATATTATTACAATGCAGCAATAAAATATACGCAATATAACGTACAGTGCTTAGATATAAAACAATGTAAATCGTGTTTTTACACAAAAATATCCAAAAATACGTTGTTCATAATCATATTTTGATCATGGGGAATAACACACCGTTAAAAATTTTAAGACACATTCCTGGAGAAGCTAGTCAACTAGAACTGCCTGTAATTTTCCGGTAACTTGGCTAAAGAAATCCAGTCAGTTTGCGGATTTCAGGGGAGGAAAATAGACGCCTGACGCGTGATTTAACATGAGTTGTTCAGTTAGAAGGCCAGCTTCTTACTGACTGGTCCAAACTGCAAGTGATAAGAAAAAAACTAGATGAAAATTGTACAGACGGTCAGAAATACGTTACTCGAGCTCCGAAAATGAACAAAGTTATTCTCTCGACTTACGCCATGTTTTAATTTTTTTTCTCTCGTTTGTGAATTAGGGATCGCAATCCCCATGTATTAGGAATATCTGCCAACTCTGCTGAAATGCGAAATCAAAATGGCGGTAGTAAACACTTGATCAGATTTGCATGTTTGCTTACAAAAAAAACAAAAAAAAAACAGTTTTTTCTGAGCTGTGTGAACATCACACTGGAACTGAAATATCAAGACACTTTCCTAAAAATTTTAACATGCGCTTTGTTTGTTGAAAAAATAAAAATAAACGTTTATTCACCGGCAAATAGAGTTATTGTACGGGAATCCAGAATTTATCTTCAGAATTTGGAATTCACTTTCTACCCTTGAACGCCCTTTGTGAATATCTCAAATGCACAATAATCAGGATATAATATTACAAATAATGTAATGCAATCATGTCAATTTGTTCAATGTTTATAAAGAACAAGAATCAATGAAGAAGAGTTGGAAACATTATTGAATAAAAGTGTAATAGACCAACATTTTCTTTTTCTTCTTCTTATCTTCAAAGTTTCATTTTTGGTCTGACCGTAACTTACGTTAGTGGCATGGTAGAAATCACACTATACATAAACGCAAAGTTTACACTACTTTAATTCGTTAATCAAAACTTCGGCTCAGGCATCATTCTTCCTTTCCAGATGGATAGGAATGAAAAATGCATTCGTTTTCATACTAGTTCCATGGATAATAAAGCATGATAGTAAATGGCCCGTCTTTTTTCTCCTGCCCTCTAGCCACAAACAGATGAAAATAATAAGTAGGAAAAAAAAAAAAGATTTATCTTCCTTTCTAATCCAGTGAAGTTTTCTGGGGAACAATTCGCAAAGCTCGTTATTCCCTAACTGGCAAAAGTGCTCAACCTTTAAGGGAAGCGCTTGGAACAGAAGGTCCCCTATACGATAATCCCTTCTTTTGTTTTCGTTTTTTGCCTCTCCCTCTTGCCTCCCCACTCTGTGTGTGTGTGTGTGAGAGAGAGAGAGAGAGAGAGTGTGTGTGTGCATATCGATAGAACATTTCCTTGAACGCGGAACACTATTGATTCACTGACTACTCACACCATCCCCGAGTCATTTTCGCCCCAAAAAACAAATGGAATCAGACTAATTCGTATATACACAGTGTTTCAAAACTACACGACAAAATTTCACGAATGAATTCCGATAGTATAAGCATCTCGCATACTGCAAAGTATCGAAAGACTGAAAACAGTTTTTCATTCGCGAACAAAGTGGCATCACAATGCTGCAAGAGAAAAAAAAGCATTACATTCAATTCACTCATTTAATGCTAATAGGGTCTATATTAGAAACCTTGAAAATGGCCCAATTTACCCCGTGACCCGAATTTTCCCAGGTGACTCTATAGACTTTTGATCCTCCTTTCACCAGAAGAAGTACGTGTACGTAACTCTACAACAGGCAAAAATACTATGCTTTTGGTCTACTTCCGCTCGTTGTCACTGTGGGAAGCGCGGGTGGATGGAACCAACAAGTTATATGGCCAGTGTTCCTAATTCAGCTACTTTGTCGCTAAAACTAGCTATTTTAAACACTAATTTAGATAACAAAGTTTATCACATTTTCTATTGTTTGTATTACGTATTTAAAACGTCAGTCTACAACACTGAATATATGAATCCCGTTGCAGAGCCATCTATCAGTGTTGAGGTGAAGTAGAAGAGAATAGTGTGTTAGATCGCGTATAATGAAAAGAACCGACCCTGATTTTCGAACCTAACTATATATTAATTACAAAATATATTAATATATCATCATCATCATCATATTCAGCCGTTTTCTATCCACTGCTGGATGAAGTCCTCCCCCTTTTCTTTCCACATACCTCGGTCTGCTGCTATCCTCATCCATGTAGCTCCTGAAAAACGCTTGATTTCATCTATCCATCTTGCATTCGGACGTCGTCTCGGTCGTTTCTTTTCTCTAGGAATCCAATGGAGTACATTTGTCGTTCACCTTCCATCTGTTCGTCTAGCTATGTGTCAGGCCCATTTCCACTTCAGCTTCTTCGCAGTCTTGATTACATCCTCTACCTTTGTATGTGCGCGAATCCATTCATTTGTCTTCCTGTCAATCCTGGTTATTCCTAGCATGCACCTCTCCATTGCTCTTTGTGTGACTCTCACTCAATATTTGAGTAGTTTGCGCTTTCAATGTCCAAGTTTCACAGCCGTGCATCATCACAGGTAAGACACATTGATATAAACTTTACGCTTCAGACACATTGGTAGTTTGCTTTTGAAAATA
>JAGDQP010015257.1:0-43198 GCA_022664845.1 Lepisma saccharinum | reverse complement strand
ATTTTTGTACCTTCTCAATCTTATACTCCCCGACTTCTATCATCTTTTCTGCTTCTCTCTTCCGCCGTGACTGTATCATTATTTCTGTTTTTCCTTCATTGATTTTCAGTCCTACTTCTTTACTTTTGCTCTCTATTTCATTAAATGTTTTAATTGTTTCACTTTTGGTGCGTCCAATTATACCTATGTCATCCGCGTATCCTGTGATCTGTAGTAGCTTGTTTTGTAATGTTCCGTTTGTATCTACTTTTAACTGTCTCATTACAAATTCTAAAACAAGATTAAATAACATTGGGGCTAGTCCATCTCTTTGTTTTAGTTCTTTTGTTACTTGGAATGGTACAGAGTTTTTCTGTCGGGGTCCTCTTCCGCTAGCCTTTATGGATCCATCCATCAACGGCAAGGCAGCGGTGATTTTCTGTCAGGGTTGTCTCCCTCAACCGAATTGTCCGCGACTGCTTATTCGTCAGATTTATCTGCTTATTCCGCAGTTGGCCCTCATATATGGGGGCCTTTCCACTATCCGCAACCCGTGGACGCGCCCGGTCGCAGTCGGCACTGCGCGGCCTAATTAACCCGGGGAAATTTACTTTTACTGAAGCAGAAATCTGGTGGCAAAGGAAGAGTATTGTAAAAATGTGATAATCTATATACAAGAGATCGCTGGACCAAACACAATTTCGGTTTTGAGAGGTAGAAATGATGTTGTGAACGAGAATTTTGTCTGGGTACTTACTCTTAGGTTAAAAAGTGGAAGAAGGTCGTTGGTTCTGAGTGTGCCCTGCATTATTTTATAAAGAAATTTTAAGTCATTTAGGTTTCTTCGTGTGTCTGTGTTTTTAAAGTCAAGAGAATTCAAAATGTCTACGTTAGATTTGTGTTGGAGGTAGGGAACCCTGTGTTGTACAATGCGGATAAAGAAATGTTGGACTTTATACAATTTAGATAAGTTGGTTTCACAAGCCATAGACCAGATAGATGAACAGTATTCAATAGTAGGAAGTACACAAGTGAGAAAATATGACCCAAGAACTCTGAAATTGCAATATCGTAGAAATTATTATCTAAGTAGAAATCACAATATCCAACTATTTCTGTAAGTTTATTATGAAACAATTCCTCAAGTAGAAAGTTTGCAATAGCAATAATTTCGCTGCTTACATTTGTCAGAACTTTTGGGTAGAAAATATTCTGTATTAAAAGTTTTTTATATTTTTTTTAAAGGATATAATCAAGTTGTAATAATCGAACCTAACCTATTTCAAATAAAACTAATCAAATCAATATAAATTTAGATGATCAGTACATGAAAATTCGGTTTAATTGTTTACTTAAGAATATTTTAAGTAAAATAATCATATTTACTGTAGTCGAACTTGATTAAAATGTAAGAATGATGAAAGTTGATGCACACCATACACTGGTGTTCAGGCATTGTAACCTAAAATAGGGTAAGAATAGATTTTATAATTTTGTAAAGAAGTGGAGAATATAAGCCAGACATTCTAAACTAAAACAGTGAAGGAAGAAGTTTTTGTAATTTAGCAACTCATTTCTAAATTATAATTGCAGCACACTGAAAATACAATCTTCAATCGATAAAAAAAAGACCGTTTCCATTACTTTGGCTTACGAATCTTCACTCCATAGTTAACAAAAATAAGCCTAAGCCAGAAACTTCAATGTTAGCTGCTTTAAACATACTTTATAGGCTTCAATTATTATGATGGTCATAATCACAAAAATCAATTGTAATGGCTCATGACAAATATAATTTCAAATTTTACCTTTTGATCTTGAAAATTAAGTAGAAAATAACTTCTTATCCCCTAAAAGAGGAAAAAAATGTTCGTTCTAGTTTTGTTATAGTATCTTATTTATTTTCTTTCCTTCCTTTTTTATGAAACAGCGAACAAAAAAGGAAACGTTTAAGTTTATGAGTAAATAGTGCCATTTTAAATCCAAACAAATATTCAATTATTGTAATGAGTTTGTACATAAGTATTTTCTTAACAATTGACAAAAAACTAAATTTTGTATTAAAATAAATAAAAATTAATACTAAAACAAGAATCAACAAATTAATCAGACACTTATTCTACTTTGTAGCAAATTACTACAACAAAGTGAAGTAATCAGGTTGCTACTCTCTCTCGCATTCATTCACTGACTGACTGACTGACTTATAAAAATAATAATAAACAAATAGTAATAATAATCATATTAGCTATTAGTTTCGACCGAACACTTTATAACTGGTACACTAGTTATATTCTTTAGTGCTGGGGGTGTTGGCCACCCCTGATTAAAATTTTGTTCAGTTCCAGTATTTTTCAGATATGCAGCTTCGTGTTTTCCATGGTGCGAATAAAGATACTGTTATCTTTTACAGTGATACATTCTTTATTACTAATGCATCCATAACCGAGTCGCCGTAGCTCAGTGGTAGAGGATTGGCGCAGCACTCGGGAGATCCTGGGTTCGATCCCAGCGGCGGACCATCCTGCTGAGGTTTTCCATTGTTTTTCCTTAGTCACATCAGAGAAATGCTGGGGTGGCACCTTCAAAATAGGACCCGGCCAAATCCTTCCATTCACCTATTCCGAGCTGAGCTTTTGATGCCTAAAGACCATAAATAAAATTCAATTCAGTACATCCGTAAACTGACATAGATTTTTTCTGTGTATTCTTGGTATTATAATACTGCTGCTATGCATTACTGGTACTGTAATATTGTGGTTGCAGTTTCGTTTGTTCATGTTCTGTTAATTATTTGTTTGATTTTCAGATAGATATTAAAAATGTTTAGCTTCGAGGGAGAGTTTCGCCGAAAGCCGGAGCAAAACTTAGGTGGATCAAGTAGAAATCAGCAGCGGGATATACTATTACAAAGAGCACAGGCAGAACGCCAGAAAAGAGAGGTAAGTTTACGTAAAAGTACCTGTACAGCGAAATATATTCTAACTGAAACACGTATTGGTTACTAATGGAGTTGAACTATGATAATTTTTATAATGTTAAGTGAAATTCCATTATCAGTCTACAACAAGCATGCCAAACATACTGCCCGGATCGCTACGGGAAAATAACAAATATAGCAATAAGCGTAATTGTAAGTTTTTGCAATGCCGTCCGCACTATTTTAGAGCACTAACTATTTGACCCGGTTGAGATTTTGAGTTTGACGTGCCTGGTCTACAACATGGTTTCCGCAGGGACTCGTGTCATATTTATTAATATTGTATTTTGGATTAATAAGTATCGTGTTCGTTCATGAATCTCAAACATTATTTCCTGATTTTAATCCGTTGCGTGGGAAATTATTCTGAGATGAGAAATTCCGATGACCAGAGAAGAGAGGGGACAATGCTGGTGATTTGCGAAGCAATTTCTAAAATGATATCAGTAAAGAATTAAGAAGTTATTGTTTTATTTTGATAAATGAAATATTCTGTCGTATTGTAATCGGAGGAAAAATTATCGTAAGCAAAAGTGTAAAGAAACGACAGAATAAAATGTATTGACATCCATGTCTGCATCTTAATTACTGCTTATTAGATCTTGCGTATTATACATAATAAATAGCAAAAAGCCCTGAAATATTTAAAGTAACTAGAAATTGTTGTTTTATTATTATCATCTTATATACACACCTACATTTTAATTACATTAAGGCTGACTAACAGTCGTATATTGCAGTTTGTCCATTCTTAATTATGATCCAAATTCAGATCTCAGGGTTGTGTGATTTGTTGATATACTGATACCAAAGTCGATATTTCTGGATATTGAAACATCGTTACCAAATGCGATTCGGTATTATGAGAATTGTCAAATGCCATTATCACATAGCTTTGCTGTCGAGTCAGTTGACAAGAGTTTTCAGTTTGTAATTAGACTGATTATATATATTTCCCTTATTAATGTAAACTTTCAGGACATTTTACCAGCACTATCGTGAATCATCAGACTTATTTTCTACCATTCTCAAAGACAGTGTTTCTCAGACGCACTAACGCAATATTTCGGGCCAATCTATGTCCGCCCATTGTTTCTCTCTTTTTCCAGTTCTTTTACGTTAAAAATTTGACAGCGAACATCGTTTTATCTGAAACATTAAAATATATTAGTGTAACACATTTTTACAACACACAACAGAAATTGGTTGTTCTATAAGTAATTAATACTCTGTGTTTAGTTTAGCTCATTAATAAGAATTGTACTAATTTCAGCGAAAAAATTAATATCTTTCTGCTTTTCTATAGCAACGCGGAATCCATTTGCAGTATTGTTAACACTTAACAATAGTTGTTAAAACGGATTGTTTGTAGTATGAAATAAAGGTGATGCGAGAAATGAGATTTGTGATTCGAATCAATTCAATTCCAAAGTTCCAAATACTTAAAGGATCAAGAAAAGGGCTATTTAAACATTGCGAAAGTTCCTTTTATGTTCTTATCGACTGATTGCTAAATCTCCAGATAAAGAAAATAGCATGTCCAGATTTTAAAATGAATTCTACAAGGGAAATTATGTATCCTTGTCGAGAGGTTATGTAAATATTAGATGCTAGTTCGCTTTACACAGAATTTTTTTTTTTTAAATATATATCGTGTTGAGAAATACACAGAAAGAATTGTCACTAAACTGAAAGGAAATCAAACCTAGCTATGTCTCCCGCTTGCTGAACGAGCTCTTTACCGCTAGGACATCAAGGAAAAAGATGTTGACCATGGTTCTGGATATTGAGAGAGGGAAATGTACGGCTCGATAGCATAGGCCAGTCTCGGTTCAACAAAAGAACATTTTTCTGTGAGAACATCCTTAATACTGACCTGTATTTCATTTTATTATTTTTCTGTGTGCAACTACTTCTTTCTTACTGTGTTTTTGTGTTGCTTTCAGGAATCCAGAAGAAAACTTACGAGTGCAATTCTTATCCAAGCGTTTGTTAGAGGATGCTTGAGTCGACTGCACTTGAGACAGACTTTGAGGGGCGAATTTGATAATTTGCGCGCTATAGTAATACAGAACAGGATTCAAGATGAGAGCACATTATCAGCTCTTATACAGAAGTTATTGTTTTTCTATAAAGAAAATACTGATGATTCACAAAGATTGGTAAGTTTTTTTTATTTTATAAGAATTTTCTTGAATTTTATTTTATTTAAGGCCGTTAGGCAACTTTGGCTCAGTCTGAATGGATGATGATGGAAGAATTAGTGGGAGAAAACGGGAGAGCTCTGGGAAAAACTCACACATATGGTGTTTGCCACCACAAAGCCCACATGGCACGAGCGGGGATCGAACTCTGGAATCCATGCACCAGAGGTGAGAGGTCTAGTCGCCACATCCCGACACACACTAAAACCGTGAACAACCTTAAAATTCTGGTGACCTTAACAACAATAATTTAAAAAGAAATCACCGATCGGCCGTAGCTCAGTGGTAGAGCGTTTGTTTCGTATTCGGAAGGTCCTATGTTCAATCCTAGCGGTCGGCTATCCAGACTGAGGCTTTCCCATGTTGTTTGAAGGCTTTAGATAAAAAAGATCTAAATTTGAAAGTTGAAATCTTTCCGTTACGAGTGGAACAGACATGTTATGTTATTTACAAAAGTTATTTACGTGATGATGGCAATAAATGATAAACTTAACATCTGCCACAGATGCTGGTGACAATGTTACATTAATGTTCCAATGTCAAGAGAACGTTTAATGAGCTCATAAACAGTACCTGTTGAAGCTAGTACCTATCAAGAAACGAAATATAAGTTCGAACACATTGTTCGTAGGATTTATAATCAAATCAGTCTCCTCAAGAATGTTCCTCAAACCCCGCAAAAATTTTAAGAATGACTAACCTGGAAACTTCCCCTCACTTTCGAAAGAACACGTGATCAGGTTATGTGAATGATATTATACAGTACAGTACGGTTACCAGTAAGCTTCATGTCGTTTTGATCTCATATCATTCCATCACAATAGATAATGAAATTTTTCCAAAGATACAACATACTTTGGAAATGTTAATTATCGTCCGCGTGAAAATTTAAGTATTCCTTTGCGAAAGCGCTTTTCACCTTCAATATGGCGTCTTGTTCAGCGCGAACGACAATTTATTGCTTTTGTTTGTTTGTATGATTGACTCATGGATTGCTGTTATATTTACAGATATGGTTATGTCAGCAATTATTGAAGAGCTACGATACAGTATTCCAGCTGACAGCCAATCCTAATAGTTTGTGGAGTTGGAGAATACAGAAACTACTGCATATTTGCCTATCGCACATGGTTGCTTCTTTTGATACTGGTGGTCGAGATCTTATAGCTGTGCCTCTTCGAACTGTTGAAGTATTCACGTCATGGGAGACTGCACATAGTGTCTTGGGTACCACAATGGCTGTTGGTCAGCTGACTAAGACGTTTATTTATTTGAATAAGAAAGGTCAGTAATAACTAATTACCGTTTAGTATTTATTGTTCAGAAATTCAGTTGTATTAAATCTCTGCATTCCTTTTGTTGTATTTGATAATTAAAGTTTACTGAGCGTGTTCTTTATAACGAATAGAACTTCTTTTTTTATTTTCTATTTACTAAAGTTCCTTTGCTGTATTTAATATGTAGAAAGCGGTGTACCCTTTCTAAGGATAGCAAACTCTCGATTTTTCGTGGGTGGATTAGTTTGCTTGTAACTCCTGCTGCCCATTTATTGTCAGTAAAAGCGACACTTCCGGTTGACTGAAATGATTTTGGATTGAACCATACGATTTTTCTCCTCGAGCGAGTTCTAGAACTGTTTACCTAGTACCGTCATCGTATAAGAGCCTGTTGTTACATGCAGGCTTGTAGTGGAACGTGTGATCAAGCTTTGTGATGGAGAAATTTCGCTAAAAATCGGGTTTGTGTTAGATGAGTGTTACCTCTGGTTGACGTACAGGATTTTGGGTTGCATCATTCGATTTCCCCTTTTCCTAGTAAGCCCTAGAACTGTTTAGTCCAGTTTGGTATTGTATAAGAGCCTATTGTTACAAACAAATAAAACAAGATATTACCCTGAAGATCCCGTTAAAAATGTTCCGTGTATGAAAATGAGGTGCGAACACATTTTGCTCAAAATTGCTTGAAACAACATATTTTGGTAGTTTGTTCACATATTGTTTATTACTCTTCATTACATTTAAGTTTATTGAACTTCGCATGTTATACTGCAGGTCATGAGTAAAATTATTTGAATTTAGCCAGTAAAATCAGTCTCAGAAGTTTTGCGGCATACATAGCAAATTCACATCGTCTCAACAGGTGTGCCGCGGCATGAGACGCACTGATTTAGAGCATACATTTGGTTGTAAAATCACTTTTATGTGCGGAAAATGCTATTTTTTATTGATGGCTTGCGAATAATCCGCACCAGTCTTATAAAAGATTATCACGGACAATTGGGTGTTGCGTCAATGAGGTAAGCGTCAACGTGCTTACCTCATTATCGGACCCACCCGATTGAGATTTTAGCGGCTTCGTCTTAGTCGCCAGGTGAATTTCGGGTTTGTATCTTGAGTAAAAGCTAGGACCGCCTACTTTCCAAACTTCTCCGCGCGTAAAGGCCTTAAATGTTCTAAGTTCTTCGTAAATTTTTAATTAACTAAAAATAGTACGTACCTATGTAAATATTGATCCGTATTCTCCTCTTTGTAACTATTTTTTCCATTACCAAAAGGATAACAACGATTAATATTTACATAGGTACATATTAATCGTTTAGATAATAATAATTGTCCTTCGTGTATAAAAATATATTATTGAGTTTTAATTAGCCTGCTCTCGTCGAGGTCTAATGAACGGAGTGGTTTGGAGCCCACTTCATCAAAGCTGTAGGTCCCGTCCGTTAGAACGGCTGTAGGTTCGTTAGAAGTTAACTACCTCGTTTAGGACGTTAATTACAATTCAATCAAGTCTCCTAGCGTATCCAGCTTATTGTATAAATTGTTATATGAAACTATGAACTTCATATAGTTTCCTAGTATTAAGCGAACTTGTCTCTTATTTTGTTAGTATTTTGAGGGACAATATAATTGTACAGAAACGGTAGCAGGTGTTTGATGCCAAATCTAAAGCAGCAGCAGAAGCTTTGTAAACATAATGATTGTTATCGTTCTATATTTCATATACTAGCTTATAAATTTTCTTTTCAGGTTATTTTAAGCAAGTACGTAGCTTGATAGATCAAAAGATACCACCAATGCTGGAGAGCACTTCACAACCACCAACACCACTCGCTGGTTGTATATTCGAAATGATTAATCGACCTTTACAAATGATACCGCATTCCACTGGCACAGAATACAGGTATTTTTCAGTGTATTTTTTTGTCTTTGTTAACATGTATAGACCACTAGTACTATATGAAGTTTTTTTTTAAATTATTTGCAAGTTCATGTGTCACTGTTGCTACACAAAATGAATTCCAGATATTCTTACACACGAACTGCATAAACACACAGTTTTTTGTTTCTATTTTGGTAAAGCTCAAAAACTATTTTTTTTTCTTCTTTCTCTTACGTATCTACTCTGTTTATGTTGGCTTGAAGAACGTCTGCTCGATACTCGATTCCTCTCCCCATGTTTTCCCCTATCTCCTTATTAACCGTCACCAGACAGTTTAGACTTTTATAGCAATCTCTAGTCCATTGCCGTAACGTAAACATTGGGGTCCCCAAGCCGCTATCCAAAGATTGAAGAAATAAATGAATTCAGTTTTATTTTTAAAAAAATTCTTTCTTCTTCAAAGGTGTTCTTTCTTATTCAAAGGTGTTCATTGTTTATCCGTGTTCTGAGTGTTTGGAATGGATATCTTTGTTAATCTTTGCTCAGAGGTACTATTCCTAATATTGTTTTTATCAACTGAAGTTTCGAAAACGCGCATTTTGCACAGGGAACAGTCACGGGTAAAGTTAGAAAATCAAACAAGCAGCAAATAAAACCGGGAAAGAAGTACAATATAGTCTTTTTTCAGACTGAAAGTAGCGACGTCGTGATTGGTGTTGTTAATCTTTGTAATCTGGCTAAAAGGAATTACTACACGTACGAAATAAAAACTAACGTCGTTTGAGTATTTCAGACTGTTCTCTCTGGTTTGTTTTCCTACGAATTTTCATTAGTTACCAGTCCATTTTACATTACTTCTAGTAAACTTGCCAAAATAAGCTTGAAACATTCATAGATCAGTTAATACTTTTTTTTTTTTTTTGCAGAATTTGCAAAAATTTCAAAAACTCCAAATAAAAATCTATAGAGCTCACTTCCATGCTGCCTCCTAAGTCACATTCACCCTAGATTGACTAGAAAGTGTGTGTCTTTCTTTTTCAACAAACGTTGTTAAAGCAATTCGCTTAGTTAAAACTAATTAAAGCGTAACCCGAAGTCCATACTTGGTGGTTTATTTTGCATAACCAAACGTCAAAATAGGCTAGAACTAATTTAATTTATTTTTCCTCCAGTCACGTTAGCTTTAACTGCATTCCACATTTAAACATCACAGAACTATGGTTTTGTGGTATAATGAAATATATTTTAAATTAAAAGCTTTCATGCTAAATGATCTCTCACATGGCCAAGTGAGTAGCGCTCTTGTTTTTGATGTTGGCATTCCCTTCATGTTCACAAATTGTAACTGATAGGTAACGTTGTGTCATACCTATATATTTCTTTCCACAGTTGCAATTTACTTCGTACATATCTGATTTTTGCTTATTTGTGACATAACCTTTGTACCCTGTGAATGATTTTTCTAGTTATATCAGTGCGCACAAAGCAGGAGTTATACCAGATTTTTGGAAGACCTGTAGTTGTTGCGTGACAGGAGGAATATTGGACATCCTGACGTTTTTGGAATCCTTTTGTTTGTGATTTTGTAGTTTGTTGATAGTGCAGTTCTACGCCTTTTTTTCTTCTTCTTTTCTTTTAAACCACCTGGCAAAAATTTGCTTAATTTCATCGTCTAAACTCTGGGGGAGAAGAAAGTTTTGTAAGCTCGAAGGAAAAATGTTTTTCCATATACTACTTTTTGACTTGTTAATGGTTCCCGTCAAAATTTCGAAAAGAACTTGACGAGGTATAAAAGCTAGTATGTACCAAAGGATTGTGGGTGCAAGCGGGATGTATCAGATTACTTGTTAATGTCAAAATAAGTGTGTAGGGATAACTAAGAGGAATCTACGTATTAGAGAATATAAGAGATTCAAATCCGTATATTCCGACGTTTATTGCATCTTTAAAATTAGATACTTTCTCACAACACAATATGATAGAATCGTATTGAAAGTGCAGTTTACGCCTTTACAAAACAAAACCTTTAAACTGACCTTAAATCAGACAGTACATAAGTTGGTTGCAAATTTTGAACTACTTTTCTAGTTCAGATACACTAAGTTGAGAAAAAATATTTTTTAATTGGGTTCTTGTGGTTTAGTTGCGTGGAACTGATCATTTTGAGTGATTTGCAGACTTGGTCCTCTTTCTTCCATTGTGATATCCGGCAACTTCAGATAGTTTGGTGGTTTATTTAAGTGAGAAAAGGTTATTTATTTAGCTAGTGATGCCAACAGTTGAAAAAGGATAATTAAAAACTGAGCGGCCGTAGGTCAGTTGGTAGAGCGTTAACTTCGCATTCGGGAGGTTCTGGGTTTCGATATCATCGGCCGTCTATCCTGACAGGTTTCTCCAGGGTTTTTCCTTAGCTACCCCAGACAAATGCGGGATGGTAGCTTGTAGGCCCTGGCTGACTCCTTCCCGCATTCTTTCCCGGCCTGAGCCATAGATACCTAAAGGCCCTAAATAAATTCAAATTCATTAGGATTAAAAGTGTCGACGAGCACATTCGTTCTCTGAGGAGAATTATAAAAATAGAGGGATAAACAGTTATAATTTCAACTAATAAGTAAATATGTGAGTAAGTAAAGCCTGGTCGACAAAGAGTTATTCACGTACGTTAAACAGAAATAAAATGTTAATTTGCCACCCTTCCGTCGTCTGGCGCCCTCTGCCGCATTTCTCCCGGGCGCTACACTGCTGTCTGAAGAGAAGAAAGTGGATACGAAAAGGTCACCTTACACTTCGTGTACATACCCCGTAATAAGGGACTGGTAAACGAGATGTGGACATATAGAAGCAGACTAACTAGTTCTTTTCGCAGTTTTACTTTGTTACTATTTGATGATATTCATTGGTCTTGACAGAAAAAAAATATTTACGTATGAAGTTATTTTTTTGTTTTTTTTAACAAAGTAATGGCACATTATGTGATTAAATGGTGAACATGATATTGTTTTTTTTATTATTATTATCATTTTAAAATTTGTACTGTATTGGTTAACTGTCAATGTGTACAGTAATTATTTTATCTGTATCAATATATTTTCCTTTCCAGTGCTCATATATTACGAGGTCTTTGTGAGCATGTATTGGCACCACAATTTACCGAACCAGTATACATGTTCGTGATTCCAGCGTTGGCCAATCTGCCTCATTTTCCATATCTCCAGTTACTGGATGCCTTGCGTATACCTGGAGAGAGAAATGCGTTTGATTTATCAGTACCATCAACGACCTGGTTATTGTTTTCTGTCTTGTCTTTGGCAAACAAACATTTTGGTAAGTTTTATATTTGTCTACACATTTCTATTGGTTGTCTTTTTATGAACTATTTTTCAAACGGATGTGTATTTTCCGAGATCACTTTTGTGTATATCTCTTCTTACTAATTCTACTTAGTATTGATTTTAACGTAAATGCTGAATTGCCCATAAATAAACTTACTGAATTGCTCAATAAACTTTATCTATTTTAACAAATTGAATTTATTAAATTATATTTGGATAGATAAAATTGATCGTGTGTGAAATTTAGTGCATTTGAAGACATCAAGAGTCATTTCGATGTATTTTTTCACTCTAGAAGTGTAAGGCGGTTAGGGAATGTGGTAGTCATGGACCCTGTGAGAGGCCGTGGCAATCCACTATTTCTTCTCTGTCCCGCCAATCCCAGGACCCCTAAATTAAACGTGGCAACCCTGGCAGACAATTTTATCCAGTATTGGCTCTCCTACCGAAAGAACCTTCCCCAGCCTTGACCACTATATTCAACCGTTCGGCCAGGCTCTCCGTTCCTATATCGAAGATACGAACCACTTCCTCTCCGTAATACACTCTATCTCCGACCCGTTCCAACCAGGTAGCTCTGGTGGTAGATAGTTGGCTTCGCATTCGAGACGTGCTGAGTCCGATACCAGCGGTTCATCATCTTTACTGAGTTTTTCCAGGGGGTTTCATGTCACACCAGACAAATGCCGAAATAGTACCTTCAAAATAGGGCTGTACGGCTACTTCCCACATCCTTTTCGTACCATATCCTTCCTGAGCCATAGATGTCTAAGGTCCATAAATAAATCAAATTCAATCCGTTCCCTCCAGACTGAATTCAACACCTCTCAAACCTTTCACCTGGCTTCGCTATATTGATGGCCTCTTAAAATGGACCCACGGACAAGAGTCAGTGTAAACATTCTCGCAAGACTCAAACTGTACATTTCTCAATTAATTTCAATTGGTCCTTCTCCAGGGAACACATAATTTTCCTAGATGTAGACGTCTGACTCAAGATTGATCAACTTGAGGTTGACTTCCACATCAAACCTACTAACAGTAAAGAATATCTTCGTTTCAATAGCTCCTAGCCATACCATACCAGAAGCTCTCCCATGCTCTTGATGTCCGGGGCACCCGCATCTTCTTCTCTGATGACCTACTTCAAAATTATTTCTACACTCTCACCTCAGCTCATAGTTACCGTGGCTACCCGAGTTACCTCTCCCGTAAACAGTTGACAGACTCGGGGGTACAAAATGGTGAGCGCCACGAGCATTTTATAACTTAGAGCGAGAACAATCACAGATGTGTGTCTAAATCTAAAAGAAAATGAAACACACACTCTCTCTCTGTGTGTGTGTATGTGAGAGAGAGAGATTAAAATTCAGACATGATTGCATTTTCTGCTAGCAGCGAGCCTCTCAATTAGATCGTGCTAAGAATCACCAACCAGGCTTCTCACGAAGCTCCCTCCGCTCCCAGTCTTCTTACTCAATACTATCCTAGCCTTCAGGTACGCGAAAAACCTCCTTACACTAGCTCATTCCATCCTGGTTGCGTAACCTAAGACTGAAAAAGCTTTTCTTTGATACCTCGAAATAGTCTACCGCAGACCTCCGAATCTCAACACGATCCTCTTCACAAATGGACCCATACAGCCACCTCCCCAACCTTGGTAAGTGCAGCAAATCCCGCTGCAGAGCCTGTCCTATTTTTGATCTCAGTCTGACTTTTTCACAAGACGTACTCTCTCCGATACCCCGGCAGCTGCACATCTTCCAAACTTATTTACCTCGTACACCTCTTGCGCTGTAACCTGTGCTCCACTTTCTACGTTGGATAAATCCCAAAACCTCTTACCATCCAAATCAACAACTCCAAATCACAACTATGCTGTGTCGCGCAACAGACACACTATTTCTTATCTGTAGTCCACCGCGACCCTTCCATTATTGGAACGCTTGTCCCATATGTCTGTTCCCAGTGTTGCCGTACTTAAAGTACCTTTCTCCGTCCCGCAACCAGATACTCTTAGGGAAACTTAACTGCTGTTTAAAAATAAGAAAGAAGGGATTTAAAAGGAGAGAGAAGAGGATGTCCATTTTGGTCATTTAAAGTTTGGCAATATCGTTTCCCTTTCTTCAGTATCTTAACAGTGGTCCGGAAATAATGATTTATGGCTGAAGCGGTTTGTCCTTTAAATTAGGAATTTTAAGAAAAAGACCTCCGAAGAAAGACTACAAACTACCTCATTTTCCCATACCACAGTTAAGAAGATATGGAAACAGACCTATATCTCTATCCTGTCCGCCATCAATGAACCCGGCCTTAACTGCATGTAACCTCCCTGCACTCCAATTCTTCGGTACTTTAATCTTGCATCCGGTTATTATTATTATTACTTGTCCATTATTACTTGTTCACTCCTTCAGAAAACCTCTTACTTACACTTGATTACTCCCTTCCCCCCCAGTTTCTTCGTCATTTAGTGTTTTTTTCGGCCACCTTAGTTCCCGCTCTCATGAAGTGGCCACTCCGTTACCAGACCTTCAGTTGGCAAAAGAGCCACTCCTTTCTATCTTTCTTTCATTCCCTTATCGTGACCACGGCATTCGAGAAACGTTGCCACTTTAGAGAGAGAGAGAGAGAGAAAATCCCGTACACTTGCCTGTCTTTCAAATATGTAAGTTACCTTTTTTCCCACCTTATACATGATGAAAATACGTCAGGGGAAAAATAATATTTGCATGTTAGGAGATTCAGGCAGGTTTACGAGCACTTCACATGCACATAGAAAGGTGGCAACGTATATGTATGTAGTAGAACAAAAAATTTCTATTGTTAGGAGGCGAGCATACTCGAGTAATCGGGTTGCCCTACTGAACGTTTTGTAATAATTGTGTTATGCCACTGATCAACAGCATGGGTACCGAACGACTTTAGTCGGTTGGTAGAGCGTTAGCTTAGCAATCGGAAGATCTTGGGAACGATTCCAGAGGCCACCCATCCTGACCGAGGGTTTTCCAGGCAAATTAACCAGGCCGACTACCTTCGAACATCCACTCCCTCACCATATCCCGGCATGATTCTGAGATGCCTAAGAGCGTAAATAAATTCAGCATGATGAGGGATTGAAGACGACAGATTCGTGAAATTGATCATTACTTCTCCGTGCTGAAGATCCGAAAACAGGAGTGCTGTCTTCGAATTTCCCTCAACACAGGCTTGGTGAAAAATGTTTCTATATACACTTCTTTATATCGGTCATAGATTGTATACCCTGGCCCTGCATAAAATGCAAAAGTATGATATCGTAAGAACTCCGAAATTAAACGTTGTCTTTAAATAAGTACAACATGTTTGTTTGTTTTACTGTAGTTGATATATTTTGTTACTGTTATTTGTTAAATGTTTATTTTTTTATTTGAATAGGTATTACAAGGGACTGCGAAAGCCCAGGCGTGCTTAATTACTTACAAATCTTGGCCATTTTAACTGTAAATATTAGTAAGGTTGGGGTACAGAATAGACTGCACCAAGGCACTAACTCCGATAGTGATAGTGAACCAGAAGACGAAGATTGGACTTTCGCTGCAAGGGAAGAAATGCAGGTAACGTAGTTTTCAGTTCATATACATATGCTCTACCTTTGTCCCAAAAATTCCCGAATTGACTTGATGACGGGCAAATCGTATCTCGTCATTCCAGTTGATGAAACCTTACGCTACCAGTGCAACTCGCACAATATCCTCCGCCATTGCCCTGAATTTTTTTACCGGTCTCCGTAGTGCTATCATGATGATATGCGAAGCATCATACCACCTTATCGATAGAACTAACTTGACCGATGTCGAAGCCAAACATTAACTTTGTTGCGGAAGTTCGAAATCTGTTTTGTGGACTTCATAACTTGAAACCATTGTATTACTGTGCAAGGTGTCTCATTTCGAAACCACAACTTGTTTCATTTCTATTTCTCATTTTCGAGAAAACAAAAGTGTTGGAACTTTTGGGACAGTGATTGCATCTGTTAAATTATTAGACAAGCGTGCAGATCGTGAAACACAAAGATACAAGAAAGAATGAGAAACTTCGTGTCAAGTAAACCTTCTTTGTGAGATAGAAATAAGAAAATAAAGGATCAGTTAGGAGTTGTCACTGGCGGTCACACGCTTGTCTGATACAGTGTGTTTCATAAATTTCATGCCGGTTTAATGTTGCGTGTAATATTTAATATATATAAAAGTAGTGTATTACATGTGTGCAAAGAGAATTCAGGAAATGAGTGTTCAAAGATTGTATTATTTTGTTGTGTAAGTTTTACTTTACGTAGGAATTACAAAGTAACGGTTAAAGAAGCCCATTTTCTTCATTCAGAATTGGCTCAGTATATAATAGTTAAACATTGTGTGATGGCTTAACAGAAGCATGTTCACCTTGTAATCGGAAAATGTCCTTTTCATATCCCGCGTCAAGTTACTGAACTGATGTCTATGACATGACGGCCTGTAGCCGTAAAGTATTGAAAAACCAGGGTTGAAAAAAAAAAACATTTTTATAGACTACAAAAAAACAAAACAAAAGAAAACAGTGTTTAAAACGTTCAAGAGGTTTTAAAAATTTTCTTAAAAATAAAAAATTGGTAGGGGTTATGATAGGTACACCATCTGCAGTAACTTCTATAACCTTTCAATTGTACTTCCGGTCTATTCATAAGCATTTACTAGAAATTGTAGGTTCTGTTTTACCAAATTTGTTGAAATTTGCTGTTTATTAACATTCAGTGACAAAGTTAATTATATAAAAGGTAAAACGTAAAGGTATATCCTGTGCAATGCGCTCGCGTCGTGAACGGCGCATGGGGGATGTGGAGGTAGCGGTCCATATATTCTCGACCAACGGCACGAAGTGAGGTGGGGAGGTCAGTCCCACGTTCGGCTGCCTTTACCTCCTAAAATGCCCAGGAATACCAAGACACTGTGGTACTCAATTTGATAGGCTGAGTATATCTCAGAGCGCCAGCCATGGGAACAATGAAGGCAAATTCTCCTGTGTCCTGGCCGGGATTTGAATTACACTTCTTGAAATGTTCTCTCGTTCGAGCAACAAGACCTGCCATTTCCTTTTTACACTACATTTGTCTGTTAAGGTTATTTTCGGAAGGATTAACTAATAAAGTATGTCCAGATTAAATCCTTTTTCCTTCCTCTGCAATCCTCTGATAATGAGTATAAACGAAGAGCAAAAAAGCAGAGTACATAGTGTGAAGTGTTTCTAGTTCATTTTCATGTGTTTTTTTTTAAACAAGTATTTAATGCTTTACGCTGCAGATAACCAATGTAATCAGCAGGATTGGATTTAATCTTTCACATATTCATCTCGATTTACTTTTGTTTTATTTTCCTGCAGCCTTACGAGGCAAATGATGGGATTATTTCTACATTCATTGCCACATTGCTATACTTCCTGTATCTTCACCCTGACAAACATAAGAGAACTAAGAACATATGGACTGAAGTTATTTGGTATAGTTTGTAATAAAATACTAATAAACCTTTAGGGAACTGAAGAAATATTTTGAATCAGGAATTTGAGTTTCTAGAGAGAAGTACAACTTCGGAGACATTTTTACTGTAAACTGAAAAACTATGAATTGTTACCGAAATATGCTCTCATCCTGTATATACAATATGTTAATTTCTAATTACGGTATTATTCAAGGAAGATATCTATTTTTGATCATAACTACCATCGCAAAAATCAGTTATCTTTAGCTCAAAATCCTGGGAAATAATCTTTTTTATTCAAGGGCAGAGATACATGTTTGCCTTTACTAGTACATTGTGTTTCACTATAAAAACTCGGTGACATTGCTCTGCCATGCTCCGGGATCCAAGCCTAGCCCCATATACTATGAAAATATATACAGATAGAGGCAGTGTAACAAAAATTATGTTATATGAATATTTCAAAGGGGATGTATAAATGCATAATGACCCTTATAAACAAACAACTACATGTAGGTTTCTTCTAATGAGTCTGTTGCAGTAGGGGTCTGAGGAGTATTATGTCAAATTATATCGTAACGTAGGTACGTCCCGCGGCTCCCGACGCGTTTTTTCGAAGGTACAGTAATAGCTATCGGCGCGTAACAGTAAGGGGGTCATTTAAAAAATTGAATTTGAAAGTAGGGTGGCAACGCTGACGCTTCGGTACAGGGAACAACTACAGTATGTTCCGATTGTGTCGAACATGTATACTCAAAGCTTGGTGCGGATACGTCAAACTGAAAGGAAGTAGTAAATATTTAATTTTTAAAATTGATTGGCAACACCGTCAACTGTGGGACCTTAAGTACCTCTATGACGCGTCCCAGTACGTAAATACAAAGTCTGGTCCTAATACGTTCAACGATATTGAAGCAATTAAAAATTTTATTTTCTTAAATTGGTTGGCAACACTGACAACTGCGTCGCCGGAAGTACCCACATGAACTGTCCCAAAACCTAATGAACATGTAAAATTTGGTGTAAATCAATGCGAATACGTCAAACTGTAACAAATATGAAATTAAGATTTTTTAATCGTTTGGCAACCCTGACAAACTACGGTGCCTGGAGTGCCTGTATGATCTGTCACAGTACCTAATGAACATATCTGCCTTTTCTATAAGGCATTTTTATAAGTTGAATTTTAAATTAGGTTGGGAACACTGACGACTGGGATGTTTGAGGTCGTGGACACTCAAAACTTTCTTCTGTTGTGTTGAATCATGTTTAAGCTAAGTTTGGGGCAGATTCGATATGGAAGATTATATTTTTTAAAGCTGGCAACACTGAGAACTGAGCAACCCGAAATATCTCACATTTGTAATGTTGGGTTAATTATGTTATATTACTTCTTAATTGCCTACATTAAAGTAATTTTTGTTTAGAGACGTTAGCAGTATTACAAATTGCTGCCTTGAAGAAAAACGAAGGTTTATGTTTTTTGTTTTTTTGGAATTGTTAGAAAATACGAACGTTTTTTATTTACAACACTAAGAGTACCTAATAAGTTCTACCACCCGGCATAAACTCCAAGCGCCGAATATGAAATGATTATCAAATCTATAGTTACTTACTACTGTCTCTTTCCTCATAAACATAAGAAAAGAGAAAGAGCAATGTAATCATAGAAGCAAATATATGTCGTTAAAGTTTTTGTTTTCCTGGCAGTTTTTCGTAATAAAAAAAGAAAGAAAGAATTGAAATATGAACGTATTATTTCATGTTATTGGTAGCGAATTAATATTCGCGCTTCTAGCATTCAACCAATAAAGAATAAATAGAAACAACCGCATTTTATTTCTCCATCTGTAGTCTTTCGGCGCCATAATACTGATTATTTTGGAAACTAGCTTTCACTCGGGACAAATTGCATACATTTTACTGGTAAAAACACACCCTTTCGTACTTTTAAAAATAATAATATTCTTTCAAAGAAGAAAAATAAAATTAACATGTTTTAAACCCAGCTAAGAATTTTCTTCAAAAATGTGCTTCATAATGAAAAGATAAAAGTATGTCTACATCTACGAAAAGTAAAGAAAGATAAAAGTTAAAGCTATGAATTTATCGACACTTTGAGTTACGAATAAATCAAATTGATATGCGCAGATATTAATATTTACATGAATTTAGTAAGGTAGCGTAAATATTTATGTTGATTATATGTTTTGTGTGATACTATCGATTAAAAAAATGTGTGATGAACATACCGAATTAAAAAAAAAAAAACGAAATGTGTGTATGATTTGATGTACGCTTTGCCTTAATAAATAAAGAATTTTCATTTAAAAGAATGGAAAATGAGTAATCTGTTTAGATATATTGTCTCAGTATAAAAGTTTCTGTTAATAACCTAATATGTGTTCAGTTGACCAGTCATCAGATATAAGAATTTATAATGTTGAATAATGAATGAGATTATTTTGTGGCGAGGTGATATGTTGTAGTTTTTGTAATGAAACTAGTATAAGTTCATTCGTTTCAAGTTTTGTTTATTCGCTGAATGGAAACTACTACTAAGGTATTGGTACTTACTGGGGTTGATACTACTACTACTACTAAGGTATTTATAGTTGGTTGTCAGGCCTTCCTTATTGCGTTGTTAAGTATGTTGGCTTGAAGACAGTACACTGATAATGTTGTTTCTCTTTTTATCAGATACTAGACGAATGCATTGAAATGCTCAATGATCCATCTAGAGTACAAAGTCTGTTGTTGGCTGTGGATCAATCGACAAATCCTCAAGTATTGCTGGCATTGTGTCGAGTTTGTCATAGTTTGTTGGTATCTCAAAAATTTGCCATCCACAAATATAGGTGAGTAGTCTTTACGCATCGCACGTTTCTAAGAAAAGTGTTACCACTTTATATATATATATATATATATATATATATATATAAAAAAAAGTAATTAAGTAAGTATAATTTTACAGAAGGACGGGTCTGTAAAATTTGAAAACAGAATACGCTCACTAGGCGCAAGACCAAGTATTGCCACTCATGAAAAAATTAAACTTAAAAAAGTCATTGGATCAATGAACTTTGTTGTGCGCAATTCTTTATTTATTATGCGAACATCACTGGTCTGTTATTATCCACGAACGTTCCCGACAGGAAAACCCGGACATTTTGCCAAATTTTAAAATTCCGCCCGGACGAAAACTTTAGACTTAAAAAAGAGGATATGTCCGGGAAAAACCGGACATATGGCAACCCTAAGTCAGCTATTTAATGTACCAATCGTTTCTTAATTTTCTGTCCAGAAAAGATAAAAATTGCAAGTTAAAACATGTGCGGCCGATAGCATTGGTTCTTAATACGTGTAGTAAGCACCACCTGGCTCCATCATCTAAGTTAAGTTTAAAAAAAAAATGAAAAGTCATATCTGGACACGTTGGTAAAACTAAGATGCACAATATTTCGCACGATCTAAATTGGGCTTGTTCAGGGGCGCACATGTTCCAATTAAGTAAACTTAAGCTGCATTAAAGCTACCATACGTAGAGTCAGAGGAATTTTAAAGGAAAAGGAACCTTTCGATAACTTGGTAAGAATTGTTTCTTGTAGGTCCATGTAATAGTTACTGTTAAAGATGTGATTTGAAGATTTTTTCCAACATAACGGCCATGGTATTCCTAGATTCACCACTTTTAGCTGTCCTTATTTGATCTTTTTCCCTGCAGTTGCGTTGTGTTGCCGTAGATATTTCACTCTGTCTTTTTCCACCTCCAAGAAGCAAACTTATTTTGGATGACAGTATTGTACTGAAGGGACAGAATGTATGTTTGTTATGTGTAGTGATTACCATACTGATTCATTGTTTTTAATCCCATGATGCTTGAGGTAGGATAAAATACACCGATACCTAGACTGTGTTTTTGATAGTAAACGTTTGAAATTGCTGAGAGTTGTTTGACCTTGTAAGAAAGACAAAAATGGGGTGTCGGTGCATTAATAGTTTTTGGTGGTGTAGATATTGGACTTGTTGGTTTATTGCACATGTCTAAACAAACATTGGAAAAAGAACGCTGTGATTACCTCGGAGGAAGAGTATGAACAAGTTAAATTTGACAATAAGAAAATAATTAGAGGAAGGAATTCTAATGATTTTTGTTTTTAAATACATTCGAGTTAAAGAGCAGTTTTGTAAATTCTGGAAGATCTTATATATATGTATGATTTATATGAAATGGCTATAGTTGTGGTTTATTTTGTTTTTCAGGCTTTTATATATGTTAGCGTTCAAACCTACTTTTCTTCGACACCTATGGACTACTATAGTATCCGTATCACAGACATCTTTATTTGGTAGTTCAACTCCTTTGTTACAAGTGATATCACGTGGAATTCAAATGACTCCAGAAGAAAGTGATAGAATAGTGCCATTGCTAGCAGTGTTTTGTTCTCTGTTTAGTTTGCTAATAGTGACTCTTCATGATGCTGAATTTTATGGAGATGAAAATCTTCCTGGTAAGTTTTAACAAGTTTAAATAAGTTATTTTGATATTTATTTCTGTTAGAGGAGAAAATAATTTTTTGAAGTACAGTAGGCACACTCTTAAACGGACCCTGGCCGGAAACAAAATGACCAGTTAAACCGCATTATTTGGAATACCATCAGCTACCTAAAGACCTTAAAAATTAAATTCTAAAAGAATACAGTAAACATCACTTCACATGATGAGCAGAAAAAAACTAACACAGAAACACGAACACACACATTTATTGTATCATTGTATTTTTTCAAACTAAACAAATATAGACTACATCTTTAAAGCACATATCTAAACAAGAAAAATACTGCATTCTAGAAAATATCAGTTATTTTCTTCCTCAGTTGAGCGGCCGTTTAAGAGAGCGCCTGCTGCATTAGTAAAGTGTGCTTTTCCTTCGAGGAAATTGTATTAAGACTTCGGACTCATGGACTTTATTTTTAGTATGTTAGTGTACATGTCGTTTTTGCTTTTATCTGGTATTGTTATTCTTCCTGTTGATGAGAATGTCATTGCTACTATATCATGAATATTCCCATGTAAAAACACGCTGCTAGTTATGTATTTTCGTGAAATTTTGTATCCTGGGGTATCGTAAAACTTCTGATTTCAATTCTGAAGTATTAAAAAAACAATAAAAGTAAATCGTGAAATCCAAGATGACAGTATCCTAAAACGCTATCACTGAAAATTCCTTAAATTTCGGGGTTGTGAAGGGCGCAGTATCCGATGAAGTCGAACGTTTTCATTCCGAAATCGAAGTTGGCGGCATCCCAGAAACGCTTATTTATCAACAATCGTTCAATTTCCGCGCCAAGTTTGATTTCTCAAATCAAAACTTTTAAATCCCCAAATAGACGATTTCGGCTAGAAACTCGGAAATTCAAGGTGCTCAAAACTACTTGATTTTGAGGAATTACCGGATTTTCTTGAAATTTCATATTTGGAGGCTCTGAAAGTTGCTGATCAAAATTCGAATTCGAAAATCTTGAGTTCTGGAATCTCAGAAATCGGTTTTCATTCTGAAATCCAAGGTATCAGAGGCGTAGAAAACTTCGTTTTAAAATCACCGAGCTTCGTGAAATTTCATATCTAGGGATTCGAATGACGGAATGTACCTTTGTAGGATAACGAAAGTCAAAATGGTGACAGCCCAAATCATTCTAGTTCCAAAAAATCTCATATCTGGTTGTTCCGAAGCTGGTCAACCTAAAGTTGGTAAATTCTGAAAAATCTATTTTCATTACATTTCATATTTGAGAATTTCTTAACAAAAATGAGTGCGATTCTGAGATCTTTAATTTTGAATTCCGAAATTCAAGATTGCAGCAGGCACGAACTGTTTTATTCTGAAAAAACATTCGATTTTCGTAAACTTTCATACCAATCCATTTCAAATTCCAGAATGCTGAGTTCGAGTCTGAAGCCAGAAATTTTGATTGCGGTATCAAAATGTAGTGTTGAACGCGCGCAATAATTTCTTTGCTTCGCGTGTTAAATTTATTAACTGTGGTAGTTGGAGAAGAAAGGAAAAGGTGACGACCAAACCTTAGTTTGAGGTACTATCTCAGCACGTGCGTGTTATGACTGAAGGAAATCGAAAAAAAAGTAAAACTCGAAATGGCACGTGTAAACAGTTTTGTAAACGTGTCGTATTCCCAGACCTGATTCTAGTACAGCGACCTTCACAATTTGAGCACAAGTCAGGGTCCAGGGTGGTTTTTGTAGCGTCTAATAATGTAAAATTATGAACACACTACTTCTTTCATTGCAGCATGCAACATAGATTAAACTGCGTATTGGAAGCAGAGTCTTAAGTATAATAGACTCGTTTTCTCGCTGTTTTAATTTAGGTATTGGAGACAAAAGAGCGATTCATTTTCAAGAAAACTTTATTTTCTTTTAATTCGTTACTTTTGTTGAATGCATTAGTGAAAAAGTATCAACTAGTACAAATTGTTACAAATCCCATTGTTTCTGATATTGTAAACGATTGCTTAAAAGTCTAATATCCTTAGCTAACTATATTTATAATTGAGGATAACAGTGACAGTGCATATTACTAGGTTGGGATCAATATAAGAGTATATGGTTCGGAGTTAAAAGCTGGGCTCCATGGAGCAAATGATTATGTTAAATTTCTTAAAGCTGAGTTTTCTTCCTGGAGCAATGTTGTTTTGCATGGGACTTAATTTCACTTTGTTCTAAAGCAGCGTCTACCACGATTCAGTTTAAAAAAAATGCAATAATAATTTTAAACGTTATTTTCCGTAACTTCAACTGTATAATGTAATATCTTCACCCTCTTCCCCCCCCTCCCCCCAATTAAAAGATAAAAGAATATAATAATAGTCTAGACAGTTTGTTTTGAAGTACGTCACTTTGTGATATGAACATGATCGGAGCCTCATCTCTCAAACTCAGGAAGTATTATGTAGGAAGAAACTAATTATGATGGTATGAATTGCTGATCTTGTTCTATCTGATACTTTCCTTTTATAATCATTTCCCCGATGACAAAAGGCCTCGTTTCGAGAACACACTTGCATTTCGTCTGCGTGTTGTGCATTTTTGTATTTGCATTAGTTACGGGTAATTAAATATATGGCGGAGGGGATTAAAAAGTAATGCATGGAGACCTAGAGGTACACTCAAATTCATAGAAAAGCACTCACCAGGCGACAGCCCGATTTTGATGAAAATTCGTATGTACAGGTACAGTGCCTAGGTACCTTCATAGTCAAAACCATAGCTGCTGTGGTCAACATAGAACAAGAGAACCTGAGAAAGATGGGACGTAGAGAGCAATTAAATTGAATACAGAGTAAGGAAAACGTCTTTTCTTTTACAAACTGTTAAATATTGGGTCTGGGGAAAAGTTCGTGTTGTTTTTTAGTAAATCAACTGGTTTTCTTATAGGGTGCAAATGAATTTATTTAAACCAAATATGCTCCATTATTATCGACAATGTTTCGCCATTTTGCGGGTAGAGTCGTGATGCCATCGGTGAAGAACTTCTGTGGCTTATGGTTGAAATACTGAATCAAGTGGTTTTTACAGGCTTGTGAAACCAGCTTAATTCCATTGAGAGAGTTCTGCAGAGATCGGAACAAGTGATAGTCCGAGGGTTCTATGTCTGTACTATACGGTGGATGCATCAAAACTTCCCAACCAAGTTCGCGCAATTTTTGATGGGTCATGAGCGAAGTATGTGGTCGGGCGTTGTCATGATGGTAGATAACACCTTTCTTATTATTCACTTCGGGCCGTTTTCTTTCAATTGCCTGGCGTAATCTCTCTAGTTGTTCACAGCAGAGTTGAGAATTAATCGTCTGACCAACTGGAAGTAGCTTATGGTGGATGATTCCCTTCCAGTCCCACCACACACACACAGCATCACCTTGTTCGGCGTCAATCCGGGCTTCGCGAATGCTTGTGACGTCTCACCATCCCTTCTCCACGATCTTTTACGCTTTCGATTGTCGTACGTGATCCATTTTTCATCACTGCTTATGACACGTTTCAGAAATGGCTCGTTTTCATAGCGTTTCAGCAGCGCATCGCAGATGTTCATTCGGTTTATCATGTTTTTCTCGCTCAACTCATACGGAACCCATACATCGAGCTTCTTTTTGTAGCCAGCTTTGTGTAAATGGTTTAACACAGTTTTGTGGTCAATGCCTAGCTCCATACCAATATCGACACTGCTGATATGCTTATCTTGCTGGACCTTTTCAAGAATTTCATCAGCTTCTTCAGTGATTGGACGACCAGAGCGTGGCTCATCTTTCACATCAAAATTACCAGAACGAAAGCGAGCGAACCATTTCCGCGCAGTAGATTTTGATAAAGTATCTTCTCCGTATACAGCACAATTTTTTTCACACACCTGCACAGCGTTCTTCTCTTTGTCTTAATAATATTGCAAAATATATCGCAATTTGACATTACTGTTCTCCATTTTCACACGCAAACAACTTTTCAACCACTGCACCAATTTCGCTGTTTATACACTCACAGTAACGCTCGAAGTGTCACCTTTCCAACGAGCGTTTAGTGGTGGCGCTGCGATCTGTGTTTCCTGAGGTATTTGTAATTGACGCCATCTATCGGGGAAACGCCACGAACTTTTTCCCAGACCCAATATATGGAAAGCAAATGGCTATTAATTGATACTGGACAGGAGGCTATACATTCTAGAGGGTATGACGTCAGTGACCGCCATCTTGAAAAGCGGCCCATCTTGACTATGCTTCAAAAAATTTTAAATAGTAAGTTTCTTCTTGTTTCTTTAATATAAGGGGAGAGTTAATAAATAATTTTAAAGTATTTATAATACTACTTTATTCGTTGGTATGCGCTTTACAGCTGTTTTATTATGCATGGTAGGCCCATTATGTTCAATATGTTTCAGCTCTTCACTAAAGCAATTATTCTCTTTTGAGAATACTGTTGTGGTTGGTTACGCCGCCTGCTTTACTTCTTCATCAGATAATTAAAGTGCTCTATTCAGTATCAATTTACGAATATTGGCCTGTACAGGCTCTATGGAGCAAGGTGGGTGAGAAGACACTCAAGACGAGGATTTTTTATTTTAACAACTACTACATGTCAGTAACCAACAAAACAATACTTGTGAGGAGCTATGGGACTTTGGGTCAAATTGATGACTCCAGATTCTTTGCAAGGAGGTCAAAGTACTGGTGATCCTTTATCTTTTTGCCATGATAATGCTAAAAAATTGGTTATTTACGGACCCAGAATACAATCACTTTACTTTACCTGCAGAGAATCCTGTAACACCAGTGGTTATACTTTTAGATGTTATGATAACGTTTGTGTAAGAGACTATATTTTGTACTGTAATTTAGTTTAGATGTGTGCTTAATATAATATTTAGTTCATATTAATGATTACATAGATATTCTTCGCTAAATTTTTCTCTTTTAACAGAATGGAACTCATGCAATCTTGCAGGTGGTACTCCACAAACAATGCCATTCCAGTTATCAGAACTAGTAGCTGTAAGTCTTACGTTAAAGGAAGTGTGCTTAGGCTTAGTCGAGTTAGCATTTCCTGACTCTAGACCCAGTGTAAGGGACGAGTACCATACGGCAGTGCATGGAAGAAGCAAACCGTCTCCGAATACTCAAGACACGCAAATGTGGTCTCATCTTTTCAAGGTGAGGAATTCATAAATTGGTAATAAGTTCCTATGCTGAGTTTAACCTCGTTAAATATTAAAAATTAAGATGTGAAATCCAGCGTCGTGATTTATGTTTAAAGAAATTGAAAATTCCGTAATTTTCTCTGAGTTTGTAATAAATTTTGGTGACAGTTATTAACCTATAGTGATTGGTTTTCAACTCAATATTGCAGAAAGATTTCAAGTTCAGATTTGTTGCCAGCATGACTTTCCCTCATTTCAAATACTGTAACACATAGTAGATAGATGAAGAAGGAGGAGGAGCGAGGGAATCAAGAGTTCTTAAATGTACAGTGTATATGTAAGGATGTTTCATCTACTATCCCTAACGTCTTTTAAAACTGTGATGCTATGAATCATTTACTATCCAATAGGAAAAAAGATGTAATGTTCGTTTTTAAATTCCCAATGTAAAACTACAATTAATATATCGTTAAGAGTAAGACAACCAAAGGTAATTTAGAAAAGAAAAGCAATAAAAGAACAATGTAAAACCGAAAATGAGTAAATAATAATGAAAATTAAACGAAACAGAAGTAATTTGAATTGTTATTAACGTCTGGATTATGATTACTAAGTTAGGACGCCACTTAAATTCTGTTAAAGAGGGATCAGCCATTGCCTTCAATTACCTCTATTGGGTTTAAACGCGATACCACGCGCACAGAAAGCTAGCATAGTAACTATTCAGTTAACCGGTAATTGTAACACAAAAGTAGCCTTCCCAGCTTTTAATCATACACAGTCAGTAATTAATACAGATAGAGTACGGGTACTGTTCAGTTGTTACCATGTTTTTTTTCTGTGCACATTGATATAATTTTTTTCCATTGCTATGCTCGAAAACTTCAGTCTGCTTCGGCGTAGCTCGTGTTTTATTGCAATGGCAAAACAATTAAGCTTTTTGTGGAACCGAATATTAATGCTCAAATTCTTCAGCATCGTGGAGTCAGATCGGCACTTGGGAGAAAAGTATAGGTTTGAGTCTTACTGCTGGCCATGCAGACAAATTTTCCAGGGTTTTTCTCAGTTGGATCTGGCTAATGTTATACGCCTCACAAAATAAGAAAGATGCTTGACGAGAATGGTGCTGTGAAGTCGTGCAGCGCCTTCCTGCTGACGAAGATGTTCGAGCGATATCTGTATCATGACGGCAATCCTGCCACGTTTCCTGGAAAATACATCCCTCTTCATTGGCCACTGTAATCCCTTGCCAGGGTGATAGCTTCTAACAGCCGACACCGTCAATCCCTCTCTTATTTTGTGAGACGTATGGTATGGTATCTTGACAAAGGCACTGGTATAAAATACCTAGATCTGCCTCATTTAAACACTGACATTATTTTCTGAGTTGTACATTTTGTTCTAACTCATTCAACTCATAGAGACATACACTATTCTTTCTTTCATATGCCTCAAGGTCATAATTTTTTATTCTTTTATCAGTTTTCGAGTAACAAACAACTTCAGTGATGAATATTATTCACTACCTTTGCAACAGTCTTTGTAATGGCATTATTCTTGCAACATGTTGTGTTAAACAAAAATAGTAAGTAATTAAATTCATGGAAAGGAAAGGTGAATCTGGAATCCTATATACAAACTTGTATGAGACATGCTTGAATCAGTACATATATTTAAATTCACACAATTTGTTTATAAGTTGACATTTCAGTTTTTCATTTGGTGAAATAAATTCAGAAAAACAATAACTGTCAAATTTCAATGCGATCTCTCTCTCAAGGTATTATTATATAGGAAAATTGTTCTTGATTTAAGGTTTGATTGCTGTGTATTGGTTGTTGAATTTCATTCTTACAGGCACAGCTTCGTTTTTGTAATTGTTCTGATAATAATCTGTAAGTGAAAACTAAAACTTAAGTTAATTTGTTTACTTAGCTTCATAGCTAGTTCTTACGCCCGGTTAATTCTGTGCTATTAATAGGTGACCGTGGGTTTAGTAAGACAGCTTCATTCAAGGGATATTAGACGTCCTTTTTGTCCAGAAGACCATTGGATATCAAATCAAGTTATTATTCCTTTGGACAAGCCTTCCGACTTTTCACTACGGAGAAATAGATGGCGAATGTATAGGCCATTCCAAGGGCTGCGAGCGTTTACTCGCGAAGAGTTAGGTAAATTTCATTTGTAACAAATCTTATATAATTTCAGTACCAAGTAGCATGGTTGATGCATGTTTCATGTTGAAACGTTATAACTCAAGGTATGAATTAATTTTTAGTTAACTAGTAACGGAGAGAATTCTGTTTTATTCTGTCTGCTGTTCTAGAACTTTCTTTTAAACAATGAAAGCAAAAATTGCCAGCGAAGGAGTTCTGGATATTTTCTGTGTGTGAGTGTATGAAATGCTGACATTGAGAGGTAATGACTTGGTACACATGTACGTGTCAGCATAGCGTAGTGAAGCAATGGATATATGTATGTAATTATACAAAATGTCCTCACGAGTTGCATGTGGACTTTTTTTTTTTTTGTAATGTTCCAATTTAATAAATTCAAGGTGTACGTATTATTTTCATATCATCTTTAGTTAAATGTACATTCCGATTCATAGAAAATGACCAAGAAAAATTTCCCGAGTCCGTAAGGTTTTGATCATGTGACAAGACCGAATCAATACTCGTAACAAGCGCAATGAGTACAATATTTATTTGATTCATCGAGATTGATGTATTTTCACTCTGTGAGGTTTTCAGATTAAGAGAATTTTCCGTTCTACCATTTTCTATGAATCGATGTCTACGTATACTTTAGTGCAGAAGGACGCTGTTAGGAATTGTCACACCTATAATGCCTCAATCGTTACAGAAGACGAGTTATTACGTATGCACTTAACGCTGTCAACTCCGGATGACCTCCAGTTCCTCATTATAGTCAGGAATATTAGTAATGTTTCTTGGATTCCTTTTGTAGAAACTCAATCAAAAATTAAAATTAAAATCAGTCTTTTTGTGACGGCTAATTATGCCATTCTCAAAAATAAATCAATTTAAAAATATATGTTTTAAAAATATTGATTCAGAACAGGGCTGTGCACAAAATATCATTTTACAGATATAAATATATAACTCTATTACATTTGACGGGCGTACCATAATGTCGAGCAACAGAGCTCACTTTATTGATAATAAATATTACAAGCCACATTAAAAATCACATGTTTCTACAACAGCCACGTCATTGACCAAAATGTATATTGTAACAGTTTATCATTATATATTTTTCACATTCTTTTATTGTTGTCGTACAATCTTAACCATTTCACCTCTCTTAAAATGGTGTAAATATTTAGTTAGCACAGGTTTCTGGATTAGATTTGTATTATTTTGTATTTATTTGCGTTCACTTTCCAGGTAAGATGCAATACAGAATATAAACATTGGAATAGACTAGTGTATTACAGTTGTTATAGGTGTATTACATGTCGATAATACGAGATTTTAATTTTCTTTAAGATTCAATTAGGATTCAGAATGTATTTAAATTTAATTTTATAACAATATAAATAGACAGTTTACATTCTTGGCAATATGAAAGAAAGTTATTCTGTAAAATGGAAAAAGATGGCATAATTGTTGAATCGACAAAAAGTTTTTAATGTATTTTAAACAATGGAAGAAGCAATTTTCTTTATGAATATTTTAATAATTATATTGTTGGAAGCATGATGTTTAAAAGAATTTATATTTAATGACAATTTTCATTTATAATTTGTAGTTTAAAGACTGGCAAAAAGATGTACTGTACATCATATGTATTGTACAGTACAGAGTCTTGGATTTTTATAGAAAAGTCCTTAAGAATTTATAGATTGAATTCTGACGTTTTATTACCTGTTTTGTTCTGTGATCAAGTCATTGATTTTAGTCTACTGGGGTGTAACACTCCTGGTCAGCATTTAGTGGTTTCGGTCAAGTGTTGTCCCGCTCACGGCAGTAAACGTTGTGAGTTATCAGATCTCTCGATCTCTCAAAATCTTGATTTTGATTGCATGAATATACTCACGGTGCAGAAATGCAACTGGGATAAGAGTCTACGGGCATAACCAAAGGAGAATATTTTATAGAGAAGTATAACTCCATTTATTTTATTTACGTAGTGCACAAAAGATCGTCGGGAGTTGACAGCATAAGTACATAGATTGTTTTGGAGATAACTCCTTTGCACAATAATGTCAATTTGCAAATTTATCAGTAGGTAGTTTTGTGTTAACTTTTTTCTTTTTGTCGTAACTTAAGTTTTTTAAAATTATATTTTTGAAAGTTATATTTTTTAATACATCTAATATCTTTTTTGTTCTTTGGTAATAGAGGAAGGACCACCGTTGTCGACGAAAGAAGTCCGAACGATGACAATTTTGCGTGAGCTTCCATTTCTTGTAGGATTTCAGGAGAGGGTGCTTGTGTTCCAGAATTTAATAATAAAAGACAAAATGGAGCATCAGGGAGAACGTAGTCATTTTCTACAAGGACCATTTATTCAAGTAACGATTAGGAGGAACTACTTGTATGAAGATGCTTACGAAAAATTATCTCCTGAAAATGGTAGGTCATCTTCCATATTTAGAAAAGCATGTCATATTTTGTTATTCTCATGTTCGTAGTGTGTTCTCTGAAGTCTCTACACTGACGGAACATAAAATCCCAGCACTAAGGAGGAGTTAGGTGAATGAAATTTGTACAGATTACTTGACATGATATACTACAATGTTACAAGTCAAAGGAAACAATTTGCGCATGCGTAATGAACTGTTCCAGTAGGCACGTATTGAGCTGCACGTACGCGTTAGTGAATTTGAATTTTATTTATAACCTTTAGGCATCTAAGGCTCAGGCGGGATAGAGAAAGGGTTTGGGAAGGTGTCGACCAGGGCCTATGTTGAAAGTGCCATCCCGGCATTTGCCTGGTGTGACTGAGAAAAAACCCTGGAGAAACCTGTTAGGATAGTCGGCCGCTGGGATCGAACCTACTACCTCCCGAATGCTACGCGAACGCCCTACCACTGAGCTACGTTAGTGCCACTGTTAGAAGCTGTGGTAACGTGTGCTACAAGTATACAGAATTCTCCAAAGTAACAAACTGTATATGGTCAATTAACCTAATTGGAATTAGGCGTACGAGAGGGTGGATTCTTCTCTTATGATATCGCAGCAATGGTCGCGGTAGGTACGGGATCCGGACGTTCACGGACCACTTGTACAATAGAAGATCGGCACATTCCATGATGGCCGTGGCGGATCGGACGGCGTCTGCAGCTGCAATTCGGATACTCGGCATCATGACACGAACTGTTAATGAACCGTCTGTTGGAGAGCAACCTGCACGTGAGGCATCGTCTGACGTGTTTGCCGCTTACTTCTGCCATATGCGTCTTCAGTGGTGTCGCTGTAGAGCCTATTGGAAAGCAGAATTAGACTTCGTGACTTCACGGTCGAGAGTCGTTTCTGACTCAGTACCGATGACGTACACAGGTCAGGAGTAGGCCTGGTGAACATCTGTTAAGTCGACACCGGACGGACCCCAAGCATTATTGTATGGGGAGGGATTTCCTATAACGACATGACTACCTTAGTTTCTATCTCGACACCATGACGGCGAATGTTGATATTAGAATAGAAGTTGAACTTGTCGTACTGTCATTCATGAATGGTATTGAGGGGGATTGTAATGGAAATTCATATCCAAAACGAGATAAGTGGCTGGAATAGTGTATATCCCCCCTGTCATTTGACAGATACCTGCGTAGGGAAACATAAGCGCATCTACATATCCAATTTGACTCAACACACACACACTTTATCAAGATTATTCTTTTATTTATCTTTTATTCATTTATGAATTGAAATTAATTACGATTCACAAAATTCAGATTTAAGAACAGAAACACTAGTAGTTTTTTTTATATATATATACATTCATATTGGGTTCGTGATTACAGAGATAAACGGTTTTCAGATTGGGACATTTTTTTTTTTTTGAAACTCACTGTATTTAATAAATTTGGCAACTCAGCCACTCCTCGTCACCATTCAACTACCCTTCTTCGATTTATTTGCCGTGACAGTATCTTCGGATAAACGTTGCTATCTCTCTCTCTCTTTGTGTGTGTGTGTGTGAGAGAGAGAGAGAGAGAGAAAGAAAGAAAGAAAGAAAGTCTCCGTACTCTGTATTTTCCAATAATGTAAGAAACATTTTTATCTTATCATTTATGCATTCAATAAAACTTGGTTTATGGTAGCAAAGCGCGTAACTGTTGCTCATGTGAGTGGTATCAGTGTCATAAAACAATTATATAGACTGGGGAAAACGATACACGCATAATGGACTATCCCAAGAATATTGGCAGTCACTTTGTATTAAAACAGGCAGAAAAGGAATCTCCTTTTACTATTGTAAAGACTCTTGATTCCAAACTAATTAATGAAAAGCATTAGATTCCTTTCAGAGAAGATGTACACTAGACATCCAACATTTTATTATGTATATTCAACTAATACATACAGTCGTATTTAAACACACATTTACCGATGTATTTCCATATTTCACTATCCAAGCGAAACTTTACGATTGAACAAAACATATAAACATAACATTTCACATCTAATTACATTGTTAATTAATTCGTTTATATTTTTTTACGCAAAACAATGAATTAAATCAAATTCAATTCAGCAGTCAGCTATAACTGTTTCTTTTCAAATATAAAACCATTATTTTTTTATCCATAGATATCAACTGTCTTCTGTTTCCTATGTTGCCATAAACAAGCCTGAGTTCGTGTAACTTTCCACATATCAGAAACAAAACTTGTGGAAAAATATTTTTGAGGGAGAGCAAATTCTGTTCATCGAGTCCTAAATTATTGTTTCCCAATATTCTACCTTCAAATGATTCATAATCCCCCATTCGTTTCAAATCGCTGTAGACATATTAATGTAAGTCCTCTTTGCCGAAATGGTATATTTCAATTGTAAGTTTGTATATCGTCGTCGGAACTGCAATACCCACTATGTGGCAAATCATCAATTTTTCAGGAAGGCCAAAAAACCGGTTTCTGTACTAGTCTTGAATACAATTTAGGTACTTTAAAGTTGTTATATCTCAAAAAGTAGAAGTTATTTTCACATGAATTTTTTCTACAGTATGCAGAGTACACAGAAAACTGGTGCAAAAACATGAAAAGTTAAAAAAATGCCACATAGGGGGTATTGCAGTTCCGACGACGGTATGTTAATCAAAGCTTACTTTATTTGCTGCTGCCAACAAACTATAATAAAAGTATTTACTTAGCTGTAACGGTCTCCAGGGTTGGATCACTAAATTAGTTTATTGCGATCGATTTCGATGCTGTATTCTGAGTCCTATGTCAACACAAAATTATATATCCCTATATAAAAAGTATACACGAAGAAGAGGTAAAGAAAAGCTAAAGTTTGAATGTATGATTTCGTGTGTTTTTTCGAGTAAATTTTCAATGAAATTTGTGTAAATTTCCTTGATCGTGTTCTCCTTTAGGCTTTAGATATGAAATTCGCCTTCTTAACTGAACGGCCTGTACTTGTTTTGAATTTATGCAGTATTCGAGCTGATGCTATATGATTGTATTTTTATTTTTATTGTATTGTGTAAATATTTTGAGAGGCTCACATCAGCTCGAATTCTGTATAAATCCAACTGCGCTATTCGTAAGTCAGATTCGCACATATACAGGACAGTCTAAGACATGAAATATCACTTTTAAAATATCTGCTTTTAAACACAGATATGGGACAATTTAAATAAAACACGATTTACACAAATCCAATAAACAATCTATATAGCAAATAGTAACTTAACACAATTAAAAATCCACTTTTAATTTACTTATCCGGCCACAGTGTGTACACCACGTGTACTCCCAGCTTCTCTTTTACATTTTTGTATGTGTCTTCCATTTCTGTTTCTTCCATTATAATGTCTTTAACGTATTTGTATTTCTCAAGGATGTCACAAGCTCAGTGATGAAACGTTAAATTACAGAATGGTTATTTGAAGAAAACGGTATCGGGTCGGGGGTAAGCCATAGTGCTGCTACTGCCCGTACAATTTTATCTTATCAAGAAAACGAGACAGATATACGTAAATAATAAATTTGAATTGTTTTGTCTCTTCGTGGAACATACATACTTATAAGCTAGACTCCTTTAGTAGTGCTTTATTACTTGATTGGGTATATTATATACTTAGATAAATTTTGTATTAGAATGGGATTATATTTGTATTGATGATTTAAATTTGTTCATAATTAATTGTGTAATTAACTTCTTCTTTATTTTTGTAGAGCCCGAACTAAGGCTTAAAATGCGTGTTCAGCTTGTAAATGTTGTTGGAATGGATGAAGCGGGAGTGGATGGAGGAGGAATATTTCGAGAGTTCTTGTCGGAATTACTTAAGACTGCATTTGATCCTAATAGAGGCTTCTTTAGGTTAACAAAAGATAACATGTTATATCCTAATCCAAATGTTCATCTCCTGGTGGAAGACTTCCCTAAACATTATTATTTTATTGGCAGAATGCTAGGAAAGGTAAGAGGAAATAAATTAAAAGTACATACACATATTAGTCATAGTATGTATATACTTGTCTTCTTCATAATGTAATATGTTAACAAGAAAGCAGTTCCGTTTTGTGAACTTCGATGGGTTATTTTGCAATATGAGAGAACTGCTACCCACTGGAACAACCTAATTGATAGAGTAGTTAAAACTGATTTTCGTCTTGCTACAGATGATAAATAAACACGGTTTGGTAATCTTTCAAGGTTTCAGATGGTTTGTATCCAGTGAGAGAAGATGTGAGATGATTAAGATTAAATACTCGCAGACCCGCTGAGAAACAGCAGTTGCTTTCTGGTTTCGAAATGTCAGAAGATTAAAGAAAGTTTGCTTACTTCTTTAGGGTATAACTGGATAGTTACCATTGTATTAGAGTGGTAAGGTTCGTTGTAATAGCCCTTTAGGCCGAAACACTCCCACTATGATAAAGACGATTCTGTTGTATTTTATTGTATTTGAGTAGGATAAAAAAGGAAAGATTAAGCAGTATGTATGAAGTTGTTGCATTTTGTTATTCGAACAAAAAATGTCTTACTTGTTAGCCGTATTCATTAAATTACTAAGCACTCAGATGGTATGTATGTTTTGGGATTATCTTTATGATAGCTGAATAATATGTAATATTAAAGAAGCATTAGTAGTTCCAACTGAATCTCGGAAAGACAATAATGTTAGAGTACTTCTTTTTTACTTTTTTATAGAATAAATAATATATGTATTATTTATTTCTTCCATTTGTAGGCAATGTATGAAAATCTGCTCGTGGAGCTACCATTTGCGGAATTCTTTTTGTCGAAGATCGTAGGAAGGCATTCAGATGTTGATGTGCATCACTTAGCGTCATTAGATCCTGTTATGTATCGCAACTTGCTGTATTTAAAGAGCTACGATGGAGACGTGACTGATCTTGGTCTAGATTTTACGGTAGTTAATGATGAACTAGGAGAAACAAGAGTAAGTATCTTTTCAGTTCAGAAATAAAAAAAATCAACTTGATTTAAACTTACTCAAAGTTACAAGTAATCATCTTGAGCCATTATGTAAATTTAACCCCTCACTTGTCAAGCTGAAAATTAAGTACCCAGCAGTAGATCTTGAATTCTCTAAAATAAAATTATTTATATTCATTTCTTTCGGAAACACTAGATTCCAATTTTCTCATTCTTCATCCAGGAATTCGAGGAAACAAATTGATTTCTTCATAAAGCAGTGCACCAAGGACATTACTGATTGTAATTTGGGATTTTTCATTTCAGAAAATGACACCTTGATCGCCTGACATAAAGCGTCAATTTCTTCCCTCTTCACAGCTTTCCCTACAACTTTACTCAACTTAACTTTTAGACTATCGTTTTCATGTTTACAGAGTTCGAGCATTCTTCTTTTGCATAGTCAAGTCTTAATTTTGTAAACGTTCCTTATCAAATCTGTAAAAGACTTCATTAGTTTCTTAAAGAATTCCGTGTATTATGTCACTTCCAATGTGCCACATACCTTTTTACTAGCCATGTTTACTAGCAAAACTCGCGCCAAGAAGAAGCACAAGGACTTGAATTCAAGATATATATTGCCATACAATTATTCTTATGATATTTTCATACACTCTCAGCTGTTTTTATAAGTATCTTGTCCATGTCCATATGTAATTCTATGTAATACCAAATTTCGAATCTATCTTCAAATGAGGAAATCCTGAGACGCTTTTATTATCCAAAGGTAATTGTCATTTCCGGCTGAGTAATGCAATTGAAGTGTTTGTCCCTTCCTTTAAATCTAGACACTGCATCACTTTGTTAAAGTTTGTTAGTCTCTTACTGAGCTAACGTAACACTAATGTGCAAAGCGTATTATGGTTTGAAACTATGAACAAATTAATTAACTAAGCCTATAAAAGGCTGTAGAGAGATGGAAGAAAAAACAGAAAAGTAATTGTTTTCATAGCAAAATATATAATAAAGCATTTGAAATATTTTAAATTTGCGAAAATCTATTAGCTTGTATTTACATTTGCCATTTAATAATTATGAAATAATCTATGAGTTGATGAAATCCTATTTTTGTTATGAACAAATATGTAAATATTAACAAGATAAATCATTTATGTAGAATTCAATAAAGAATATACATTGGCGTGATATTTATTTCTATAGTTGAAGATAACTTACACCGTAATGTACATCCTTCGCTTCAAATAGAGAATTAACATGCCACCGAATTCCACAATTTTCGTTCATACATCTATATTACTATCAAACATACAGTATCTTAGAAAGAGATAGAAATACATCAATTCATCTACTCCAGTTTCCAATTGGCAAAATCATACATTGTTTAAAATCCACCAAAAATAAAAAAGCACTGGCGTAGCTGGGAATCTGTCTTCGGGTTGCCGGTCGTGTTTTCTGCCAACTAAGCTATCAGGCAACACGACCAACATTTGTGCATTCGATGTACTTTTCGGGAGACCGGGGTTCGATTCCCCTCTATTTTTTCGTCCTCTTTACATATATTTGTGTAAAAAAAAATAATAATAATATTCGAGATCTGCTCCATTCCTGAAGTAGTTTGACCTGTAAGTTTGTCATTCAGCACTAAGGTCCAGAGCTGGCTTTCCCAGCCATGTAACTCATAAGCTGTAACCTTTCTAAGAAACATGAAAGTGAAACACCAAAATGAACATCACATCACCTTGGCCACAGGATTTCCACATTAACCTTGTATTATTTTTAAATTGTTCCTCAAGATTATGGTTAAAAAGAAATCCGTCTGTTTTGTAGTGTGTTCCCGTTGAAATAAAAATTTATGTAGTAATATATTTGTGTTGTTGATTCCTTCTAATATCAGATTTGCCAGCTAGCTCATATACATCTCAACTTCAAAGTAACTCGAGATATCTGTAACCCGAATCGTGGGTTTATCTTTGATGATACGTAGCAGTAATCTAACTAAATATTCATCCCGGAGAGAAAAGAAAGTAACTGCTCTAAGTCTGTGTTCTGACGAGAACAGTGGAGACTACGTGCTTTCCCCTACGTAAAATTTCTCTTTCAAGACCAGCTAATTAAGGGACATAAGCCAATAGAGCCTAGGGCTTTGCAACCCGGCCACATCTAGCTAAGCACGGAGTAAATAAAAACTTGGTTATAGCCACGAAGGCAAAGACAATTGATTTATTTAAATCAAATTGAGAAACTTCCAAACATACCATACATCACTTCTTAAGTACCTAGTATAACAAATCTTATATGGCATTGCAACTTTAAATTCCAATTTCCTATCTTTGTTGACAGAAACACACATTCCGCTTGTGCCACAATTAGTTTCAAATTAAACCTAATTACATTACTTTTTATTTCCTATCTAAATTCTTTTTATACTTTTGAAATAATTTTTATTTATTTCCTGTACAATATCGCTTCAAATAAAACAGACATGACTCCCTTTTTTTCATTGTTTTGTTCCAATATTCCATAAACAAGATAAAGCTTTTACTATAATAAATACTTAAAGACAATTAAAATCACTAACAATAGTAAAATTCTTTAACATCTTTCAAATTTAAATTAATCCATTAAACAATCACCAACATAAACATTCCAATCCAATTAAATAAATTAAAAATTCAATATTTAATCAAACAATCCTTTATAATGATATATCCATATCCCATATCACCATGTATGTAATATATTTATAGTGTGTGATGGTTGTTTTAATCGGGCTCGATACAATAAATATTGACTCACCTTTCTGAGTTTTGTGTTTTGTAGCGAACTGAAATTACAGTTTCTTTTAATCGTTCTTGTTTCAGATTGAAGAGCTAAAACCTGGTGGTTCAAATATAAGTGTGACTGCAAATAACAGGATAGAGTATATACATCTTATTGCAGATTACAAATTGAATAGACAAATTCGAGCCCAGTGCAATGCGTTTAAACAGGTAAGCTATTTTTATCAAGGTAATTGTAGTTAGAAACTTGTTCTCACTTTAATTATACGCCAGTATGATTTTCAGTTGATCAGAGTATTATAAGTTGGGTGCGTGGCTACCATGGACTCGAAGTTATGTGAACATTTAGTTTATATCAGTTCTAACTGGACATGTAATTAACATGTAGATTTCTTGCTGGTGTCGTGTATTGGTTTAGATTGCTGCTTGTGAATTTGCTATTAGAAAGTTTTTGAGTTTTAGTCTTTCTCAACTAGTCATCGTGACTGAAATTCTTAATCTTTCTCAGTTCTAACAGGCGATTGCCATAATGGTACCTATAACAAACCTTGGCTACTGCCTTCCCAATCTCTAATTTATATTCCCTGTGCTTATGAAGAGGCGCCATCCCAGCAGTACAGTGGAGTTATAAGTTAATAAGTCCAAATTTTAACTGCCATGTTGCCACTTTACTTTCTGTCAACGTTCAGGCGAAATATCTTAAGAAATATGTTTAAAAGTTAACCTCTGCGGGTCTCTAAGCGTAGAGAGGAAAACTAATGTACGTTAACAATGCGAAAATATAAAATATATTTTAGTTACTTTACACAAACGTTTTGTGTATAATACCTGTTGAAAAAAAAAAAGGAAAAGCTGGCATGACCGGGACATGATCTCTGATTTCTCAGCTTCCGCTCGATTATATTACCGTTAGACATCAACAATCACGGCCAACTTCTGTGCATATAGAGTAGTTCCTACACGTCAGCTGAACGAGCTACTGACAGCTGATGTCGAAAGTCAAGGCACTGTACTACGTGTGGAAACTTCTTGAGTAATTTTTCTGCAAATCTTGCAGCACGAAATATCGTATGATGCAGTATTGACACGTACTGTCAGTAGCTGCTTATTATATACGTATTTCAGTATACGTATGAGTAATACAAGTGTTGAGACTAATTTTTTCGTTTTTTTTTTTTTTTTTCCACCCGTAATATTCATCGGATTGTTACAAATCAACTTCCGAGAATAAAATTTTATTTTAATGTATCGTTTCTGATTTATGGCGAAATATTCATTGTATTTTCCGTTAACAGGAGTCGATTTTGGACTCCCGAGTTAGAAACCTTGTATCTCGAAAATGAACCGGATGTGGACATTTTTCCTTGTTTTGGTGTCAGGAATTGTCTTGTGAAGTGTGTCCCACATGTTAAGATATGTCAGATCCCAGATAGCATGCCAGGTTGCAATAAGGTTGTCAGTCACTTGTTTTGAGCTTGTCAATCTTGATATTCTGTTAAACTTAATAAACAAGCATAGAACAAATATGCTGGAACAACACAAATGACTTGGTTGTTATAACTAACCTCATTCAAGTTTGTTGGAACAAGCAGTTATGCGAGGAAGCTTGTCAAACTTGAAATTGATCTGAAATTTGTTTCGTTGCACTTCTGGTGTGGTTTCGGAGCGATAAAATTCCATCACGTACCAGGATTGTTTCGCCGTAAGGTAATGAACGCCAGGTCGGACGTGTGCGTCCGTGGTCTGGTAACTGCAGCATCGGATTGAAGTGCCAGTGGTCCTCGGATCGATTCCCACCCAGGGCAACGTTTTTACTTTTTAAGAAGTACATTGTTTTTCTTTCAACCTTGATTCTTGTAAAGTAGACTGCGTGAGAATCAACCTTGTTAAAACATTTTTGGCTTGATTTGCGATGCTTGTATCAGTTGTCCCACTTGTATCATCGTCCCACTTGTCAAAGTAAGCTTTGGTTCACTTTTGAATCAGATCCAAATTGATGTGTGATATGTTTATGGAAATGAAAATTACATTTCAGAAAATACAGAAAGACATTTATCTACTGGTTTTAATTTTCCCGGTGATTGTTGAATAGAAAACCGTTTTTTACTCACATCATAGACTCGTTCATCATGAGTTTGGAATGTTGGGGAAAATGAGAGCAAATTGATAAAAACGCATACTAGGTAAAACAAATAAAACCGATTCTCTGAATGTGTACTTCATTTAATAATACGCCGAACTTTTCTGTACCATAATTTCTTACATCTTTCATACGCTACTTTCATTTATTCAAACACGTTATTTACTTTCTCAGCTTTCGCAGAAGTGATCAGGTATAACAAAAACCTGAATTTCAGATTTGTTTGGTTCCGTAAGAATTCCAATACCCTTGAAATACGAACAGATAAAATTAGTTTTTCACGATTTCTTTGAATGCTGCTAACACGATAGGGTAAATTGAGTTAATATAAATCTGCTACATAGTCACATTTGCATCTTTGCTAAAAAAAAAATTAAAAAATAACGTGATATAATCAATATATTTTATTAAAATGGTAAAATAAAAAGATATGTAAAATTAAGATACAATACTTAAAACAAAATTTTTTTATCATTACCAAAAGAACCAGTACTTTTTAAGTAATATAAACCGGAATGGCGGAAATTGAGTAAATAAATACATTATTTCGTAATGCCATGAGAAATATGGACGTTATTAGGGACTTGAAATATGTGAAATTGCATTTCTTGAACAATTATCTAATCAGCCTTGGCATCCAGTGTGGGTGTGCCGTAATATCACACATGGTGGAACTGTGTGCCACGAGTTATTTAAAAATGAGAATCACCTCTTAAAGACACACACAGTTACAAATTTCCGTGTATGTGCTGTATAACAGGTACTATAATAACGTTTTTATTTGAAGGGGTTGGCAAATGTTATCCCAATGGAATGGTTGCAGATGTTCAACAATAAGGAGATCCAAGTTCTTATTTCTGGTGCCGAAATTCCAGTAGACGTTGAAGATTTGAAACAGCACACTAATTATACAGGTAATTATGTTACAGATTATCGGTACACCAGTTTCGGATTCTATTCTCACCTCCTTCAATACGAATACTACAATACTATCATAAAGTTTACATTGGTAATTTTATAAACAAGGTTAAGGTTATTGACCACTGTCGTAGTCTTGGAATTTGTAGTCCACAGATGGAAGCTGTTACTTATTTTTTTTTTTTTTTTTTTCAGAAGTTTAGAATTTGTTATAATGATTTAGGGTGGCCACTTGACCTGGAAAAGTCAGGGAATTTTATACATAGTTTGGAAACTTTTGACAAAATATATATAATCCAGGAAAGAAAAAAGCGTAATACCAGATTGCGTAAAAAATCCTCTGACACATGGAGTACGGCTTTTCCAAATCTGAACTCATCTTTTGACAAGAACAGAAATAGTGATGATGATGTATATTCCTTAAAATCATGTTTACCTATCCCTTCCTTGTTGCTGATAATGAGAACAGGCTTTGGATTTTGACAAGCGTCTCTGTGTTTTTCCCCTTCTTATATCGCTGAAGAATTAATAATTACTCGTTTCAATATCTGCGCAGACCTTTCACCCTTCAAAAGTCTTCTAAGGTAGTTTTGCTTATTCGGTCAAGATATGACATTTCCACAGAAAGTAGTTCGTTATCTATCTAATATATATATATATGGGCAACGCCCTAGCCGAGCTGGTCTACCGGTTCCCGTAAGATCACCGAAGTCAAGCAGCTCTGGGTCTGGTCAGTGTTTGGATGGGTGACCATTTCAGCACTCCAGATGGTGTTGCCTGTGCGGCGTCCACCCAGCGTCGTGAGGCCAATTGGGGAGCTACCTGAATAAAGAGGTAGCGATCACAGTTGAGGGCTTCGGCTCTCCTCTCCCAACACGTCTGGTCAGCGTGGGAGCAGTAGACCA